>VDFB02383312.1:0-32331 GCA_007258455.2 Sequoia sempervirens | reverse complement strand
AACATGATAAACAACATGTGGCAATGATTCTTCTTGATTTTGAAAAGGCTTATGATAGGATCGAATGGCCCTTTGTGTTGGATATGTTGCATGCTTTTGGTTTTTCACCTATCTTTTGTAAATGGATCAAGATTCTCTTTGATGACTCATCCACTTTGATTGATGTTAGTGGTGAGCTCACCGATTCAATAATTATCCAAAGGTCAATTAGGCAAGGTAGTCCTATAGCTCTTACTTTGTTTGTTATTGCATTTGATGCCTTACACTATGTTCTCAGGTCTAACTTGTTGTACCCCCAATTAATGGAATTAGGTTGCCCAATCAAGAACAATTGTCGAATGCTCAATTTGCAGATGAGACTTCCCTCTTCAATGAGTTGTATGAAGCCAATTTTGATAATACTATGAAGAGGTTGGAAGTTTTTTGTGCTACCTCTAGGTCAAGGATTGCCCCTCATAAATCCATTGTTATTGGTTGGTCTCATGAGCCCCCCAGTTGTCTTATGAATAAGGGTTGGGGATGGTCCAACCCCCATAAAATTGTGAGGTACTTGGGAATTCCATTCTCAATTTATCCCTCATTAAAAATATGTGGGACTGGCTTTTTCTGAAAATAGAGAAACATCAAAAATGGCAAACATAACTACTATGGCTGGCAGAATTCAAGTTGTGCAAAAGGGCATAGCTTCCCATGCAGTGTACCACTCCTCAGCTTCATTATTTACCAATATTCAATTTGGAAAACTTCAAAATATTCTCAGGGAATTCCTATGGTCAAATGGTAAGGGTAAGAAGAAGAGACATTGTAAAGTGAAATTGGTGTTCCCTCCCAAAAAAGTATGGTGGACTATGCCTAAAGAATCTTTGAAACCAAGGGATTTCCTTGGCCTCAAAGTGGATTTTCAAGGATTTGGAGGGTGATGAACCCTAGAAAGTTTTGGTAAGAAACAACCTAGAACTATCCAAACCAAAGAAGAGTAAACAATGGCAAAATCTGCATCTACATGATATCATTTTTGGTTAGTTTGAGGTTAGATTTTTTGGCTCTACTCTCTTTACCACTCTTTGGAAAGCTTGGAATCAGGTTAGACATTTGCTATTTGGTGGTGAAGAAATGAACTGCGCTCCCCCCTACTATGTATTTAATAGATCTCTATGGTGGAATGTTTGTTGAATGGAAAATTGTTAGCTCTTTCTAAGGGTTGCTCTACAAAAAAGTGGAACTCTCAGGGGATTAGAGACCTTCAAAATTTTCTTATTGATGATAGTTTGGGTTATTGGGTGAATTTAAGTGCTAAGTATGGACTACCTCTATCTCAAAAAAACCATATACCATGATTTCTAACTATTTGGGGGACCAGTTTCCTAGGTCTGTAGTGTGTGATTTAGATGCTCTAGATAGAATAATCTAGATAGAATAAAGTAGTCAGATGGTTCTAATCTACTCTCAATCTTTGTTAAATATATATATTTGATGCTTGTTGGCTCGGGAGAGGCTTTTGAGTGGTTGAATTATTCTTGGCATGCTCTTGCATGTTGCGGTGCCAAGTTTTGCATGTTGTGTATGTCATCCATCAAGAGTTATGGAGCATTGGGAGTTACAAATTTCCTATTGGCTATGGGCTAGGTGCCCATGTAAAGTTCATGTGATGATTTATTGTATTTTACTAATTTTGTAGGTTTCTCACTAAGGGTGGCATATGGTTTATTCATGTGTTTTTACCACTTGTTTTCAAATACCATAGTGGTATTCTCACCTGCAACTCTTCTATAAATTGGTGCTTGGGTTAGTAGTATGTATGTTGTTCTTTACAGGTTGAAAAAGTAGCAAAGTGTTGTCTAAATACTGTTAGACAGATATGTTGTATTGATGTACTCATTTGAAGAATTAATGCAAGCATTGGATTTCTTTGTTTGTGGATTTTTTTCCAATTAAGGGTTTCTCCGCGTAAATAATGTGTCACTTGTGTTTACTATTCTTCTTTTTTCTTGAATGTGTAATTGCACACTTAATATTTATGGGTAATCTTAGATAAACTTGTATATTTTATATTTATATAGATATTGTGAAAATTAATATTATAGTAGTATCACCTTGATGGAAAGATCCAGAAGCATGTCAAGTGGTATACTATTTTGATGCTTTTTCTTAAAGGCTATAAGTACTACTTGTTACTTAATAAATCAATCTCCTCATATGGCTCTTTTCAATAAAACTCGTTATGAAGTGTGAAAATCTAAGAAATCTTTTAATCACATTCAAACTTTGAGTGACACGATTTGTTAGCCACTTCCCACATTGCAAAGCATTCTTGGTGCCATTGCTCATCTCAAGCAAATGTTTGTGGTCCGATGCTTGGCAAGAGTCCCGATTTTCCAATAGAGGAGTTGATGGGGGTAGTAACAATCACACAAAAAAATATATACATGGTAATCTATTTGTTGTGTTTATTTTTGAGGGGTTAATTTTGTTTTTGATATTAGGGATAAGAAGATTTTGAAGGGATCTGTAACCCTTAACAATTCAGAAAAAAGCCAGGTTGTCGAAAGGACAGCCTATAGCACCCAAAAACCCAGCTCCCAAACCAAGAGCATCAAGATTTAGACTTAGAATTGCTCTTGTGGGAACGAAGCATCATATCGAAGGAAGGCCCGGAGGGTTTTGATTTTTTCCCTGTTACTGTAATCCAGCCTTCTTCCACTTGTGCTGCCTTAGCCTCCAAGCCAAAGACGCTACTTCTTTGGGTTAATTTTGTTATAATTTAACATTTGTTTTCATTTTTTTAGGTGACAGAACCTTTGGTGAGGGTTCTTCGTATGGTGGATGGAGATGGCATGCCAAAGGGTTTCATCTATGAGGCCATGGATAGGGCCAAAGAGGCCATATCACATTACTATGGCGGCAACAAAAGGAAATATGAAATCATATGGTGCATCATTGATCGGAGATGGACAAACCAACTCCACCAGCCGATTCATGCCTTGGACTACTTCTTGAATCTGAAGTTCTACTTCTCAGACACATTTAAGGCGGATGAGTAAGTCATGGAAGGTCTTGTCACATGCATTGATAGGATGGTACCTGATAGTGAGCTGAGAGATTAGGTGCTTGATGAGTTGGAGGTGAAATTTGTTACATCTTGTTTATGAATTTGCAAAGTTGAGCCTTGACTATATATGAATTTTCTATATTTGATTTACTTTTTCTTTTATCTATTCAAGGTCTACAAGGGTGCAGAGGGGAAACTCTTTTCCTGCCAACAAGCAATTGAAAGGAGAGGAAAACAACAACCAGGTAAAAAATGAATTTAGAAACTTGATTCTAAAATATAGATTTTTTACTTTATTCTTATTTCTTAATACTTATATTTTTTAAACATGTTTTTGTAGATCTATGGTGGGAGAACTATGATGCTAGCACACCAAATCTTCAAAAGCTAGCCATGTGTGTCTTGTCGCAGCCATGCAGTGCTTTTGGGTGTGGACGCAATTGGAGTTTATTTGAAAACATTCACACAAAGAAGAGAAACGGGTTGACTCAACAACGCCTAAATGATTTAGTTTTTGTTCGGTACACCTTTTGCCTTCGAACTAGAAAGGTGGAGGGTGTTTCACACGAGTCCATTGACTTGGATGACATTGATCCATATGGTGAATGGACTATTGATGAACAAAATGATGAGGCTAATGTCTTCCTTACTGATGAGAATCTTGCTGAATTAGAGAGAGCAGCAACAGAAGAAGAAGCAACAAGATTGGATGCCATGGAGGACAACGAAGACACAATTGAATATCATGTTTCCCTTGCTCAATCTCCTAGTCCTCGTTTGCATTCTATAGTACACACACCTTCTAGTTCTAGGCCTCCAAAATTGAGTACCATTGGGAGGGGAAAGAGGAAGATGTAGATTACATGTGGTTGTTAATGTTTTCCTTTTTTTTACATGATTATATGTAAACATTTATAAACTTATGATGCTGTTATACATTGAAACTATGAGTATTTGATGACTATGAAAGATGAAATTTCAATTATTGAGTGTTTGATGATCATATGACGTGTAATCTTTGAATTATGAGTGTTTGATAATCAAATTCGGCTCTTATGTTCTCTAAATGCATTAATTTGTTCTTGTTTTTTTGTAAAACTACGATTTTTTTTTTTGCCAAGTCCGTGTCGAGTCTTTTCCCGAGTCTGTGCCGAGTCCCGAGTCCAAGTCATATTTTTGGGCTGCCAAGTCCGCGGCGAGTCCGAGTTTGCAAACTATGGTTCACATTATCACATTATTTATTATTATTTGCTGCCTATAAATGATTTTATGCAATATATAACAAAAATAAATAAAGCTACGTTAAAAACAATATAAACTTAATCTTTTTAACAACCCTTCATAGATTTGTTAACACTACCACAAATGCTATTTTATTATGGAACAATACAAACCACGTCAAAGAAAATCTACTAAATTTTAATAATAAAATAGTAATTTAAAATTATTCGATAATATGTTCTAGCAACAAAGAACTTTGTTGTGAACATTTATTTCCTTGTACGTGTCCCACTGCATTTATGTACAATTCAAGTGATTATAAGACCGTAGACTCCACATTTTTTAGCTCTATCCTACCAGTACAAATGCCACAGTTGATAGCCGAGTCCCTCAATTATATATGAATAATGAACATTAAAAAAGATTAAAAATGAACGATTCCAGACAACAAAGTTATAACAAGATGACTCCTTACAAACCACCACTAGACACTTAAGGCAGGAACAGAAGCTATGAAGCCCTTTTTTGGTTCTAGTTTCTACATTTTGAAAGGAGGAAGTATAAATGGCGTCTTTTAATTAAATGACATGAAGCAACAAAAAAAATCTGAGTAGGAAGCAACAAAATAGATTACGTCTACTTAGTGCTAACAATTGCTACCCTTCCAAATTTGACAATTCATGGCCTTCCCTTAGAGATTTACACACTTGGCTACTAGATCCATATAAGCCTCTCATCAAGAGCAAGATCAAGCTATTCCTTGTGCCAAAGGTTTCTTCATTGCATCTTTTGACTCTTCAAAGGATAGAGATTTGGTGTTTTATTGTGGGGTGAACACTCTCTCGGTCAAGCCTTGGTCTACCTCCTTCAACCCCCTTTCTGAATCTCTCAATGTCAGACTTGTGTGGGTTTGCCTCCCAAATCTTTCCCTCCAATTCTAGGAAGATTCTTGTTATGAAGCCATAAGCAATTCTATTGGACGCTTCTTATAAGTTGACTCTTATCACTTCTTACATAGGCCACTCTACTTTTGCTTGTATTCGAGTGGACATCGATTTGATGGTGGGGGATAGGCCTTGGACTCAACCGCTAGACTATGAGGGTCTACCCTTCAGATGCAGTCGACACTTTACCATTAGCCACCTAACTGTTGATTGGCCTCTCCGGATGAGAAGGGGCAGTAACATGGTGGAAGAATGATCACAAAGATCAATAACTATTCAAACCTCTGACACCCAATTGATAGCTCCTCTCAGAATGAAGAGTCTTCTCAAGGTATTACTTCCTTTGCAATTGGTGTTCCTCTGGAGTGTCCAATGCCTACTCCTCCATCAGCTCCTATCGGAGAGTCCCAAACACCACTTGCTCCAACTACTCAACCTGCTATTCCTTCAGCCTCAGTTCTGTGTTAGCCTACTCATGCGGTGGTCATTCCATGGTTCCTTCTCTGCACAGTGATGGGCCCTCTGTGGAATCCTCCCTTACTTCTCCTTGTTCTAAAGACTTATATGACAATATTTCATAGACTACTGTATGTAGGTGGAAGAAAAGCCTTCCTAAATCTATCTCCCAATCCTATAATAAAGTGAAGGGTGTGAGACTAAACAGGGTTAGGACATGCATTGTCTAAGTTGGGTCCCACAGCTCCAAACTGTTTCTTTTTTGGTTGATGTTATGTGTGGCAGATTGGCTGTAGTTCTATCTCTCTGTTTTTCCTAAAGGGTTGTCTGGTTTGTCCCATATCTCATGGTACTTGTTCTGTTTGTTGGTTTGGTTGTTTTATTGTACAAGGGTTTAGACCCTTTCAGTCTCACTTTTATCGATATCAAAAATAATTGTTACCCTGGAAAAACATCACCTACTCTCAAGCCCATGTTTAGGGGTACCTGGATATTCTAGATATTTTAAAACTTAAGAAAATGGGCAAATTATCCCCCTCCCATCCTTAACCACACAGGAGGGTGCCCTGGCTGGTACCATATCATTCTTCCCCTTCCTACAGCTCCATGAGTTCTGAAAGTTGCCAACTGATATTCTGCAAGAGATGTAAACCTATAAGAACACCTGCATACTTTTCATTCGAGCTTTTTTGTAATACAAAATTTGCATAAAATCACAAGTTGGTTCGTTTCAATTGGAGTATTGAACCAATGATTTTTCTCTCCTCCCTCCAATATGAGCTTACCAAATTTATGAAAATATATAACTTTCAAAGTTTTGTCAACTTCAAACTGTTCACACTGGCAATAGATAGCTGAAAAAATTAAACCACGGCATTTTACTTCTCTATCACACCTTCAAATTCTATCTATACTGTCACCACAGCCTCTTTCTAGGGGCTATCGGATACCAAGTAATAAAAACCTTCACCTTTGCTGAAGAAACATTACAAAGACTTGAGATTGTATAGCAGGCCCTGCCTCCTGTAATGATGCTAGTTAATCACACCGTCATTTTTTGCAGTAGGAACATACTAAAGAAAATAAGCATACACATGGTTCGTACAATCTTTATATTTCCCCAGAAAACAAACAATAAACGCTTTTGGTAGATTCAACATACATACAAGATTCTAACAATAAATTCAAGACAACGTGAAACTGGAAAACAATCATACAAAGAAAATATCTTAACTTTAAGAGATGAAACTAGATTAAATTCTACCAAAAAAATGAAAATGGCAATGAAAAAAACATAGTCAGAAATGCACTGATTGTCTCTGAAAGAAACCCCAAAAAACCATTATGATAACAGCATTCTGAAGAGAATTAATGCATTATTGTTGAGGGCAAAAAAAAAGTGAACAAAAGATTATGTTTTCCTACATTAACAACCAATTTTCATCATGGCAGGAAGAAAGCCAGTTTAACATAATTTAATGAAAAAATTGCCTGAATCAGGCATTGCACTAGCACCAAAGTGAGACAACAATAAGGAATGGCCATTAAGCGCAGTTGACCAAACGACAGCTGCAGCAATTCAGAATGGTGCTACTTCATCCTATGATGACCATTTTATGTATACTTTCCCATCAGGATTCAGATCATATGTTACATTCTCTCTCTAATGCAAAACTCCATGACTCTTTTCAATCACTCACATGGATCTAGCATCCAGTAGAGTTTACATGTTTTGTTGCCCCTATACTTGATCATTTTTTTCTTAACACCCAGATATCCTTCCACAAATAAAATCCATGCTAAGAGATGGGTCCCAGAAAACATTGCGAGGATTATGCTTTACCAAAAGCAATACCAGAGAGCAACCCAATTGAAAAAAACAAGTTGAGGTGGATAATATTCTAGATCCTGAAGCATGAATTTTTCATCTGGAAATGCATGATTAATATTGAAATTATGTAGAAAACACATACTACAAAGCTTCTTTCAGCTGGAAAGTCTTTAATATGCGCCGGGCCCTGTCATACTCATTGAGCTCAACTAACATCTTTTTCAACCGACGAGCAAGTCCTGAAATGTCTTCAGTACTGGCACCTAAAGCCTGCTTTTTCTCAAGCTCTTTTCCAAGTGTTGTTATGTAGTCAACCAAAGGATGTATTTTGCAGCTGCAAAAGAAACTAACAATTAGCACAATCCTATTATAACATAACGTTTACAACAAATATTAACATCTCTGGCAAAAATAACAATTGTTTTTTAAAAAAATTATGCACTGTAAATTTAACCTTGCACCAGATTAGAAAAATTAATTCCTAGTATCACCACTTTTTATTTAAAACATAAATATTTCACTCCAATATTTCTTCAGGTTAACTACTAAATATTAACAAGCAAAAGATACTGCCACACTAACCATTGGTAGATTTCTTCACATTTAGCCTAAGCTTATGTTGACTTTAAGGCTTAAGCATTATGATAACAGCTGCCTCTGTTACATAAACCTCTACTAAAGATAAAATGGTGCATGTGCCTAGGTTGCAAATCAAATGTATTTAACTAATATAAGCAATAATGCAATATCAAAAGAATGTATCAAGATTCAAAAGATACTCTAATCTACTAGCTCCAGTGATCAAAAATTATTTACTGGACAAGGTTGTGGTTCACGGGTATAAAAATGCAACATTTTCAGTGACCTACCAGCTTGAGCGATTTCAAATTATTTACTTCACCACAGTTCAGTTATACCATCTACCAGGATTCCAGTCTTGTTTATGTGGAGGGTTCAATTCTATGTTTATGTAGACCTCAAATGAATGAAATGTAATTAAAAGTGATGAGGGTACAAGTAACAGAATAGACATATCGTACACCTCACACATCATATCAGAAAGGAGTTTCATATTTTGCAGATTGACCCCTCAAAGGGTATGTTTCCAGAAACTTTCTAATTAAAAACTACTTTTAATATTCTATTTTTAAATCACATTTAAGGAAAGTTCAAAAAAAAGGTATGTTCACTAATTTAAGAAAATAATATTGAAAAGATCAGTCAACATTACACAACTAACAAAAAATGTAGGATTCCTTACGATTGTCCTTATTGGAAACCAAATCAAAATAATTTGTAATCATTGAATGCACACACACAAGGGTTTTCCACTCGCAATCTTTACTGAAGCCATAGCCATCTCTTTCAAATGCAACAAGCCAAAATTCTCCATGCTTTAATAACAGTTACAAAATCATTGCTTGGATAGCCATCTCGTTGGTGCTGACAATGATATGTACCACTCGACTCCCAAAACCAGGCTTTCTATGCTTAGCATGAATTTTCTTTTTCATATCCAAATGGCCCTCTATTTTCTTGTTAACTAAGCTGGAACTCCATTATCCATGGGCAGCATACTTGCTACTCATGCATACTCAAAGGAAATCTACATTTCCATTTTTTTAAAAGAAATTGTAAAGCTCTTTGAAGAATTAAAGATTTTGTGCTAGAAAAAAACTAAGTTACCAAATCAGAGTTGAAATTAGGTATGTGTGTATGGTATGCTGGCAGCCAAAAAAAATTGAGGGCTGGATGTGTCCATTTTAAAAACATATAAAAATCATAAATATATACATATTTGCAGCCTAGAAACATATAAGCTGGGAATATTATATACCACGCATATGTTAAACAAAACTACCATAAATGGTAAAAATTTGAAATATAATAACAAATAAAATATCAATTTGTCAAACTTAAACGTATGATTGATATTCGGAAATTGAAATAATTTATGATTTACACTGTTCAGAAAGTGTCACAATTTTTGGAAAGTGAAACAATTTATAATTTTAATAGATTCATAATATTAAATTTACATTATGATAAAAACTAAAAAAGTATATTTACATAGATTTGTAAGTATATGATTATATAGATTTATATTAGACTTTTTATTTAGTATATAAATATTAGAAAACAGTATATAAATATTAAAAATTCACAAAAATATACAAGTATTAAAAACATTATAGATATTTTAAAAAACAGTACAAGTTTCAAAGAACAGTACTTAAATAATTAACTTTTATTAAACTGGCCAACATCTACTAAACATACAAGAGAGGCTTGGGGCAACTAACACAGCTAGCCTAGGGCTCCATTTACCCACATTAATCACGAGTTCTTCTCCATCTCCCTTGTATATCATTGTATTGCATTTCATCGTGGGTTCTGAAAAAGATTTTTCGAAGGAATCAAGCATCATATGCCTGCTTCATTGTGCAACTCCTTTCCCCAATGGACTGGCCCTTTCTCGAGAGCACTTAACCCAATCTGCCTGCACAAATCTCTGATCGCACAGAATCTGTCTGTGCATATTTAAATGTGTTTGCCCTAAATTCAGTCCCAGGCAAATCATGGGTGTTTTTCCTTCACACAAAATGTGAAATAATGTGGTCATTTAGCATTTGGGATGACCATTTAGGGTTTCATCTATCACAACTTTTTCTAAAATCCACCAAGACTGGAATCAACCTGTATCTGAGGTAGAATCACCACCTTGACATCAGAATTGTTCAGGTACACCATATGCTGTTCCAAATGTTTCCAATCAAAAAATTCTAAACCCTGCCCAATTCCACAGGCAATTCGGATCCATACCCAATTCTGGTGCACCTCATACCTGCAAATGGGGCTTATATATAACCGATTCAGTAATGTAGGTTAAAAGCTAAGAGACTTTATGTCCCCCGTCAACCACAGCTTGTTAGCATCCTATACTTTAGCACCAAGCCACAGAATTAGGAGCAATCCTCAAACAAACTGAAGCCAAACTGGCAGTAATTTCCTGTGCAGAAGCCAAACTGGCAGCCCAACAGAGAATTTTTTTCTAAAACTGACAATAATACAGCATTTAATATGATTTCAATGCGGGCAGTATCAATCACAGCTTGAATTCTTCTCATTCTCTCTGTTACCTGGCATGGAACAAGATTCTCTGGCAAGGCCATTAAACCTCTAGAAGCACTCACAACACCCATTTTTCAGGCTTGTTGGCTCAAGGGAACAGAAAGGCCAGAATCAATTTTTAGAAACCATCATCTGACCTCTTGAACTTGATTTTCTTCCTGCAGAAAGACCACCTAATTCCTCCCAAGGGATGTACTCAGATCCTCATCAGAAAAGATCCCAAAAATACATTTTTTTTCGTGTATGGGACCCTTCTAGGAATTATTCCCCCTAGGCAAGCCATGACCTTATTTCTGTAGAAAACTACTTCTCAATGTAATATACTTCCTACCTTATCCAAAAAAAAAACCTAGGCTAATCTTCTAATAATATCTTAATTTTGCCTCTCATGTTGAGAAATCTAATAGGGGAATATGGGTTGCCCTATGTAATGACTCAATGAATTATATAGGAGCAGGAGTTCCCTTGCAACACATCTCTGCGAAATTATTATTAATTTTTAAACTATTGTATAAGGAGATCTCAAAGTGCCTCTTCTATTCACTCCTACTATCTATGTCATAGTGTTCATTAGAATTAATCCGCCGAATTTAATCCATGAAGTTTTGGAATTCAGAAAACTTAAAGAAAACCTTAAAAAATCATTTCAGTTTGCCAAAAATTTGTGTTACATTGGTGGTTGTCGTTGCACCAAAAGATCGACCTGTTAATGCCCGATACAGCTGCTAGATTTATACAAGATCCACAAGAGGCGGTTAAGCCATGTCACGAACCCAAGTACTGCACTGAACAAGGAGACCAAGGGACACACCATTTTGCAACAATACCCCCACCCCCAATGCAAGCGAGGGGTTCGAACCTGTGACCTCAGCTCTGATAGCAATTGTTACATTGGTGGTTGCTGTTGCACCAAAAGATCGACTTATTAATGCCCAATACAACCACCAAATTTATACAAGATCCACAGGAGGCGAGCAAGCCATGTCACAAACCCAAGCGCCGTGTTGAACAATGAGACCAAGGGACACACTATCTTGCAACAATTTGTACAAAAAAAGGGCTTAGGTTTTTAATCAAAATATAATTAAAAATGAAGTGGTAGTTGCACACTATTGCAGAGTCTAGACTCCAAACTGTCATGTTCACTGTTGAGTCTCTGGTTAGTTCAGTTTTGATGTGGATTCACAAAAGCAAAGACAAGTGACAACCACACATAGCAAGGTTAATGTATTCGTGGTCTGTGGATAATGGATTCTCATTCATGTACAGTGTGAGCTCAGCATTGAGGTGAGTGTTGAGATGGTTACCATATACACTACAAGAGATATCTACTAGAGGCAGCAAAAGTGGGCATCACTTTCTTATTATTTTTTCTTTATTTTGTTCAGCATAGTTTGTCTTAAGGTTTAGTTTTTACCATATAGCTTGTCTTTATTTTACTTTTATTTTTGTTTTTTGCTTTATAAAGTTATAAAATGTGATGACTTTTGTTTTGTTTTTTTCTAATATTAATATTTAATCATTTAAAATACTTAATTTGGATTTTTAACTATTAATCTATTTAATATATTTATGTTTATATTTATTTATATTTTAATATTTAAAATTATTATAAATATTAAAATTTAATATTAATTTATTTTTTATACTTAAATTAAATCTCTTTTAATATTTTTAATTTAATAGATTTAAAATATTTAAATTAGATTTATACTAGTCAAATTTAATCATTTTTTTTTTTGGGCAAATTTAATCTTTGTCAAACTTGATCCAAATCTTATCTTTGTTGAACACGAACACAAACAAGAACTTTGTAACATTGCCTGCTATTAAACAAAATGGCTGCACATTTTCTACATCAATTATGGATATACTTCATCACTTTGACAACTTTAATTTTTTCATTAAACAAAAGCCAAAGGGAAACAAATGGCTGCACATTTTTACTCCATATGTGATAATACTTCTACCAGTACAAAAAGGAACAAGATAAGAGATTCAAAAGTGAGATGTGTAAATTTTCAATGATCAGATTATTATGTGCACAGAAAATTAATTCAAAATCAGACAATAACACAGCAGATACCCTGGGAAAACCCTCCTCTTGAGGGAGAAAAACCCAGCAACAAAGATCTCTCTTATATATATAAACAGGCAACAATTCACTTTACAATGAGGCCGAACACAAGGCCAATATACAGCACCAACTGTAGATGCAAGAACAGATGATAAACTGTCACTCCTTAAGATTCAATTCTGCCTTAGAGGAACTTGCAATCTGCTCTTGAATGATTCGCAATCTGCTCTTGAATGATTCACAATCTGCTCTTGAAGGATTCGCACTTACATAGAATAAACTTTATGATTGTACAAAGGAGTGAAATGATCTTCTATATATACATTGCTATGTGAGAGGTCGCACCTCTTCAAGAACAAAGTCGGCCTCAAGAATAAATTACAAATTGAATGAATCAATTAACAAGTCGGCCAAGTTAAGATAAGTTGTCTTCTAGAATGAAGTCGGCCACCAAGAATGATCAAAGAGAAAATCGCAAATAATATGAGTGAGGTCGGCCTCATATAATCTTCATTCAATATGACTTCTTCAAAACTCGTGCCAAGTATAAATAAATTAAATAGCTTCCTGGCTATTATTTAATTTATCAAGCTAGAGCATTATCTCGACGCTGTCTATTATCATTAACACTCCCTCTCAGCTAGAGAGAATGCTTCCAGCTGCTCAAGACAAATCATCTCAACATGATGTCCATCACATTGGCTACAACCAGATGTGAAAAGAAGAATATCACCTCAACGTGATATTAGATATCGCTCAACACGATATCAACCATAATATGGTAAGTACAAGTGTTCATCACTTGCGTGATGTTGTCACCTCAACGTGACTTTCACCATGACTCTCTCAGAGGGTGAAACACAAGTACAACATATGTCATGGAGTCTCACACATAACATCCACCATGACTCACCAAAGGGTGGAAACAAGGGCTTTCACCTCAAATTATTCCGCCTCAAGAAAATGCATTAACAAGGGCTTGCACCTCAAATTCTTCCGGCCTCGTAAGAAAATGCATTAACAAGGGCTTGCACCTCAAATTCTCCCGGCCTCGAGGAAAATGCATTAACAAGGGATTTCACCTGAACTTCTCTCACAGAGAAGAACTCATTAAACAAGGCTCATTGATACTGAGACTCTTTCTCAGTCAAGGGTTGGATTCTCCACCATACCAAGCTTATCTCGAAAGTACACAAACTTTATCCTGGAGAGAGGCTTGGTGAGAATGTCAGCCGTCTGCTCATCAGTGTTGATATACCTCAACTATATAGCCTTCGCAGTACCATATCTCTAATATAGTGGTACTTGATCTCAACATGCTTGGTTCTGTCATGGAACACAAGATTGATAGATAGCTTCACACAACTCTAATTATCACAATGAATGATAGTAGGCTCCATTGATTGCCCAAATAATCCTGCAAGGAGCTTACGAAGCCACACTGCTTCCCGAGCTGCCACAATAAGCTCAATATACTCTGTCGTGTACTCAATGCTACATGAGTGCTTCCTGTTGCACCAAGATATCATAGCAATCCAACCTGAAGAATATCTCAATCCATATCCAACTGTGGCATGCAAGTATCTCAGATATGCTTTGTCTAAAACAAGATTACCATCTTCTTTCAAAGCAGCTCCCTCCTCTCAATCTTTAAGCACTTGTATCAACCTTTCAACCTCTTCGTCCAAGATTTCCTACAACACTTTGACTTAGATAAATGTTTTCCAAATAAGACACTGGTAATCAGAGAGTTCAAGATTCTCCTCCTCAACTTCATCCCCGATCACTCTATTCTCTAGATAGGTTTGCAAAGCTACCAATGTCAAATCCAAATAGATTATCTTGAGCAATTTTGTTCTTAGCAGGAAGAGGTCTTCCAAGGACTTATCATCATTCTCTTGCAAAGTTGCAACCTTCACTTCTTCTCAGTGAGCCACAAAACTCCCTCTTGATCCCTGCCTTAGAGATTGCAAAGAAGACTTCTGGAAGTGAACTCCCTCTAGCCATCAACTCAGTCTCATGGCTGCAAGTTGCTTGAGCATTTCATTGGTCGGCATGTCTCCCTCACAAGATGCCTCAAGGTTTTCATCACTAAGCAATCTCTCATCACCTTCTTGCTCCTGAATCTGACCTAGAAGCATTATAGAGAGAGATTACTAACAATTTATAGCTATCCAAAGAAATATCAAGGCTAGAATCATACAAAGTTTACTATATCAGATTATAGTGTGAATACATAAGAATTTATGCACAATGTTAAAACATGAATAAATCAACCTAAAAAGAATTATATAAAAGATCAGAATGAAGGGATAAAGAAACTTATCTTTATTGAATTCTGATATATCCTGCTTCCACCTTTTGCTCCTCTCAAGAGTGCTGAACTCAGCATCAATAAGAGACAGTCTGCACAACTACAGATTTCTTGCATGCAACCAGCATGTTCAATATAGGACCAGCCTTCTCAAGGCACCATTGCAGTCCATGAACATGGGGAAAGGTATCAATGTGACCATCACAACGAAATTTTATTTCATTTTTTCATCTCAGAGTCACACTCAGAGATCTATACTATGAAATGCAATGAATGATGACATTTGCCAAAGATCTATATCACATGATTCAAGTAAGCAATTAGCAAACTGAAATTTCAACCTAGAAGGTGATATCAAGGAAGTAAACAAGGAATACTTATCTCTTTAAAGATTCACTGTACTCAATATACTTCACAGCTCTTACACTCAAATAGGTTCACAACCTTCCTCTAACAGTTTCATGATTGATCATAGGCTCATGACAGTAAACCTTATGGAACAAGGTATGAGAGAAACATCAATTCCTTAAGCTCATCCCCATAAGTTCTTGATAGGTGCCCATACATAAAACTCTTCTACACTCTACCAAGTGCCCTTTTTACACTTTCATCAATGCCGCTTGACCCGAGAGTCTAATTTCAGCTTCTCAATTCATCTCAAGGTAGCATAGACTCCTTATGCAGAGGATCACAACCTGTTATCAGGCGCTTTGCTCTAGGGCTTTAGATTAATGCTCCATTCTGAGACTTGCAATCCATATGCCTGACAGCACACAAAGCTCCACGAATTTTCTTGAACACTGATTGATTCGTACTATAAAGACTTAACATCTTAGTGTGCCTTATCCTCATTACCGATGAGTAAAACTACCATAATGAAGGTGCGCCAAGAGCGACCAGAAAGGCTCGTTGAATACATCAGACAGAGATAAAGACGTGATGCCTTGAGACTTAAAGAATCACCCACAAACTCATACTGTCAAATAGGATTTGCGACTATCTTAGAAATATTGTTCAATGTCGGCCATTAGCATACAGGTGACAGCCGATCCCGTGATGAGTCTTCACGTCGGAATCCTGTGATGAAACTATGCTCCAGTGCCAATAAGGGACAACCACTATGAATTTGCAAATACTCCTGAATCTTCAATGCCAACAGGAGGACTCAATTGTATCCGCCTCCAAACCTTGAATTGTCTCCCGATATTGCACATGCTTCAGCCATTCTCACTGGCTAAGTGGTCTTCAAGGAAATATCGAAGATCCAGTATACCAAACTGGACAAGCTCGACCACCTTATTTAGCTTCTGGAGATCACATGGCACAGTTTACCAAACACTTTCATCAATCTTCGCATTGATATGGAAGCACTGGAAGTGTAAGGACCAGATCACGATATTTATCCAGAAACTGAGGTGAGTGTCGCTGGTGAGCCTCACTCGATACAAGGATCTCGATCGGCATTCATAGGAGATCGCTTAGCTTCAGATGTTGATGCAAGGTAGAGTGTGAAGATGAGGCGATAGCAATGAGAAACCTTTGTAAGGGGTCTTGGTAAATTCAATGCCCGAAGCTGGAGGTGGATCGCGTGTCAAATCTACCTTCATTGTGAAAGATACAAGATCCGATTCCCTTCTCAACTCCGTGCATTATAACGATGCTCGGAAATGAATAATGTCAACAAGGCTCATGTGATGCTGGTGCTGCATTGTTTCCACAAGCCCGCGTATTCTTTGGTGGTGACAACTAACCCAGCGAATCGCAAATAGGAGATTCGGTTGCCTTTGGAATCCCCGATATTCATTCCTAGACTCAAATACAATGTCACTAGAGTCACTTAATTGGACCTGGTATGTCGACAAAATGCCAAATTTAATGAACGGAACTCTTAACATTACTTCTATTGTTTTGATGGGAGTGACACACAACACCCGACACATGCTCAGGTGCAAGTGTGAATAGTGATATCACGGAATGAATAAGTCAATTATAACATTAATTCTGCCATAGTATTAACTTTAAATAAAGATGCGCTTTCTCCAAGATCAATTAGACTCCCAGCATGCACTCCTTATTTTCTGCAGACAAGCTCTGATCAGTTCCCCTGAACCCGCTCTGATACCATGTAAGTTTTATGATCAGATTATGTGCACAGAAAATTAATTCAAAATCAGACAGTAACACAGCAGATACCCTGGGAAAACCCTCCTCTTGAGGGAGAAAAACCCAGCAACAAGTATATCTCTTTTATATATAACAAAGGCAACAATTCCTTTTACAATGAGGCCAATCACAAGGCCAATATTCTGCACCAGCAATGGCAACAATAACAGATAACACTCTGTTCTTCCTCTTGAACTCAGATCTGCACTTGAAGGAACTTGCAATCTGCTTCTTGAAGAATTCGCAATCTGCTCTTGAATGATTCACAATCTTCTCTTGAATGATTCGCACTTACATAGAATAAATTTCATGATGACAAAGAAGTGAAATGAACTTCTATATATACATTGCTATGTGAGAGGTCGCACCTCTTCAAGAACAAAATCGGCCTCAAGAATAAATTACAAATTGAATGAATCAATTAACAAGTCGGCCAAGTTAAGATAAGTTGTCTTCTAGAATGAAGTCGGCCACCAAGAATGATCAAAGAGAAAATCGCAAATAATATGAGTGAGGTCGGCCTCATATAATCTTCATTCAATATGACTTCTTCAAAACTCGTGCCAAGTATAAATAAATTAAATAGCTTCCTGGCTATTATTTAATTTATCAAGCTAGAGCATTATCTCGACGCTGTCTATTATCATTAACAAGATGCACATAATAATCACTGTTTATTCTCCATAATGCTTTAATTCTCGTTAGATGCAGTGAGCAAAGAAAGAAATTGCTATGCCCCCGTATTATAATTCATAACTCACAATAACATAAGACTGAGCCAATATATATTAGACATATTAAACATAAGATGCTATGTTTCCTCAGAATAAACGAAAATGATAGGCAAAGAACAAAATTAAATAGTAGCATACCTAAGTTCTCCAGACAAACTAGGACCAGTCCAAACACCTGACAATGCTGCAACAACCCTTTCAGTCCTCGTAACTGCATCATGAATATTCTGCACAATATTCCTTAAATGGGGTAGCATTTTTGCACATAAAAGATCATCAAGGGCCAGCTGTTCCAGAACAGGCATTGCCAAGATGTCTTTCCATAAAGCAATATTTTTAAGCAATCGAACAGACATGCCAAATTTGTATGCCGCAATTCGTGCTGCTTGGGATACAGCATTCATGAGAGGGATACTCCAAGTGGGCACCTGAGTTTCAAAACCATAGACTGATAAACTAAGTTTCTAGCATAAAACATAAAAGTGAATCTTGGGAAAATGCTTCCGCAATGTTTCGTAAACCATTGATTGCAACATACAACAAGAAAATTTTGTTATCACTTATTCTACTTCCCCTCTGAATTTCAAGCGTGTTTACAAAAATTATAAGAGCCGCCTGTATTAGTAAATTGATTCAATTAGCCAAAAGGGATCTCACCTGTAATTCAGCAATAGCTTCAGCTAAGTGTGTGCGCACAGCTGCCAACAATTCCTGCAGTGACTCATTAGATGCAGGGATGTAATTTAGAATTACTTGCACTGCAGAAACTGCATTTTTTGTCCCTCTTGTACTCAGCCTGTCCCAGCAGTGTGCAACTTCATGATGCAATATTGGCAGAGCAATTTTCTCCACAAGCCCTGGTACAAGGTCTGCATCTGCATCTTCCGGTTCGAGATCCTTGACATTCTCTGGCATACCATAGTCAAAAAGAAGAGTATGCCTGGAAGAAAAGGATTGTAGCGTCAGCAAAGCAGAACACATTCAGATAAACTCCCTATTTTGCACAAAAACAAATCTTTTTTAATCATAAAGTTTAAACAACGGCATTCATATTTTAGAAGGTTACAAGATGCAAACCATTGCATATTGTTTAAATCTGCATCTTCATATAATGGGTCCCACTTCAGGAGCTCCAAGCGTACGAAGGGGGAGAAAATAGCTGGTGCACTCAAGCACATATAAGCATCACGATAAGCCGAAGAGTACAGTCTTTTCCATCCTTCAAATCTTTCCTTGACAATGGAGAGTTGTGAAAAATCTTGAGCAGCATCACCAAAAACATGTTCAGCCGTCTGTAACAACTCACCACGACTAGATTGATATGCCTTGCAATCACTATCACTTTCATCACTGCTAGATTCCCCTTCTATATGTTGGTTAGCAGGGCCATCTGAGGCAGTAAAAGTTGCAGCTTTCTTAGATGCAGTGCGAGCCCTCCTCTGCTTCCGAGCTTCAGCCCTTCGTTTCATATCTGTTCGTTTCTGCAAGTTAGTATCTCGACCAAACTCGTCTAACTGAGGCGGCAAATTCAATCCATCTCTTGCAGCTAAAGATGCAGCTTGTGCTGCTGCTGCTGCTGCAGCAGCAGTAGTTGAACCACCACCTTTACTTAACACTGATTTGGCTGCATTAATGGCCGCTTCAACTTCTACCATTTCATCAGCATCATCTGATGTTCGTCTCTCCATAATTGCTGTTGCACGCTCTTCATGAAGCCTCTGCATTTGCTCTTCAAGTTCCTCTATATAAGGTGCCTTATCCTGCAAATTATGCATGAGGATGATGTTCAATGTGAAAAAAAGTACAAATTTTAACATTAACAAAAATGATGAAAATTTTGTAACATAAGACAGAACCACATCACATTTAACAAAAAAAATCACATAAATACACTGACAGCAAAGCATGTTTAATCCTACGAAAGATATATATTCATCCATTAAGATCAGGTTGCTTCTTAAACAATGCAGAATTTCATGCCAAACAAAAAGATTTCAAAGTTTCAATATCAGGTCAAAGACAACTAATATGATATTTTAAGAAATTTTATATTATACCAGAAATGCATAATACAAGGAACAACCATAACCTCTATCTTATGATTGTGACTTCCATCTTACAGACTTGCAAGACAAACTTCCTCAAGATTGAGAGGAGGTGCTTCTGAAAAATCTGGTATACACTGGCATAGTACTCTTGTACATACATTGTGAATATAGAACAGAGTCTTGTGTATTGAATATCATGTTAAATAAAATCACATGATCTATAGTAGTTAGTAGAGGGTTTATGTTTGTAATATTGAGACAAGCTTGCTTTCATGACATGCATTTCAGATTTCTGTGAAATTGTGTAAAGTTGGTTGAATATACAAAAGTTACATAAGTCAATCCACAAACAAATTTATAATAGAAACAGCAAAATTAAGAGAATATTTTGTATCTCGCCTCTTGAAACCATGATAGTACTATATGAAAAATTAATAGCCTCTTTTCAGCTGAATTTTGTCTCTGGACATTCATGGCGCATGCATTCTGGGTCTGTGTGTAAGTGTTGCATTTTACAAAAAACAGGTACTTTAAAGAAATGGTTACATAAAACTTACAACATAATCAAAAATCATAATAGAATTTGACTTTGTAAGGTCTACCCAGTAATATAGCTTCTCTCAAAACCTGCCCTTTGGCATTCTGTTCTTTACTCAATAAAGTAGCAACATAGTTTTCATAACCCTGCAGGCAAAAAGGCAACAAGTACAAACCAATGCTTCATGGGAACCCATCCTCTACCCTCCTGTGCCTTCCAGGGCATTTCTAGGAAATGAGGACATGGAAGGAACATCTCCCTCATGCTCTCATTTTTCTGTATTTTTTCTCATATCCACAAGATGTTTCAGAATATCTGGGCAACCCAGGGACATTCCATATTTTGGGGCGATACTTCAGAACATTACAAGATTCCCAAGACACTGAAGGGTGTCATTCAGCTGAAAACATCCCAAGCTGTAATGTCCCCATTTTGGCCATATGCTCTTCATTTGGATTTAGCCTATTTCGGAAATCCGTAGGCTAAGTGAGGTAGAAAATTAGGGTTTCCTCTTTCAGATACTGCTCAGTTGGCATTCTCGAGGTTGTTGTGCAAACTTACTATTTATAAAGGCGCTATTTTTAGTAAGTCTAATTTTGGCAAGAGCATCATCGCTAATTCAACTCCAAGTCATTTTGCTATCCTTCGCCAGTTTGGCTTTGGTTATTCCATGGATTAAGTTTATACTTAGTCATTTTATGTTTCTCTGTACCCCACCTAGGAATGATCACTACGTTGTTTTTAAAAGGGGTCATTAATCAATGGTGCATTTAATGAATTATTAAATGCTTTATTGTTGCAAAGTGAAGTTGGACCTTAAAAGAGGTTGATTAATATTTTATTATTTCAAAAAGTGAAATGCTTAAAGTGGCATCCCTTTTGGAAGTTGAAGTGATTCAACTTCTTGGAATTTGAAGAGTCTCTTGTTGCTTCATTTGCCAATTGAAGCTTATATATTGCTGCTATTTGAAGAGCTGATTATCTTGGGAATTATTGTAAAGTTATGCTGCTAGTTTGAAATCTAGAATCCGGCTAAGGGAAAGCTTAGCAATTTGTCTCCATTCTTCGGGCCTGAAACTATGGTTCCCTAGATGGTGGATTGAGAGTGTGCTTCATTCAGAAGTGCACATTGAGCTTCATTGTTGGAGAATTTGAAGTATTTTTCAGTTTTTGAGCTTGCTGGTTCATTCATGGCTGAAGGTGATTTTCATTAACAGCTCTTTGTAGATTTTAATATGCTTCTGGGTATTGAAGATATGGATTCCTAGCACTTGGGCGCCCCTTCCCATAGAAGATCAGAATTTATTTCAAAGTATTTATTTTTATTCTTGCAAAATCGCCCTTGCTAAGGGCCATACCATGTTGGGAGCATTGAGAATTGTGCAAGTAAATTAATGGATGACTTTTGAGGCTGTTTCTTCATCTTGTCAATGGGCTTATCCTCCAAGAATTGCAGATTTATATCAGACTTGTTTCAGTTTGAATTTCCAATCCTTTCTTCATCAACAATTGCTACTAATAATCATGGAATCATTCAGAATCTTGGTGCTTTGAAAACATTGTAATATTGATGTAATTTGCAGCTCTCTTTCTATATTGTAAGACTGTAAACAGTAGTACTGTTCCAGTCCTTTATTGCTGCAATTATTTTCTATTTCTCACATTAAGTACCCCTGGATGGTTTACCGCCAGTGTGGATAAAGAACATTCTAAAAGCTTATCTATTCTATTTGCAGCTGTTCTTATTCTTTGTAAAGCTAGTTAGTAGTACTAACAGCTCTTCCTTTACTTGCTGCAATTTTATATCTGTTTTACACTCCCACAATTGAGTGGTTGAGTTTTAGAATAAACATATATCTTGTTTGTAATTTCCCCCCACGTTATAAGTGGTTGTGTGGACAGTATTCCCCCCACGTTAATAAGTGGAAGAGTGGATTTAAAGGCTGGCTTGCCGCCTAATAATTGTTGTAAACTCACCCACTGAATAAGTGGAGTATTCCCACCGCTTGTGGATGCCTGCACCAGCAGATGAATTGTACTTTCAGCTCTGTTTATGCCTAATGATCCTCTGACCATATGCTATCACCTCGCCCACATTGGGATCTTGGTGAACATTCTTGGTTAGAGTTATCTTCTTTGCTGGTTTACATTTTGGAGCTAACGCTAATCAGTGTTTGGTTGCTGATTTGAATGTTAATTTTGGGAAAAAATTAATGGGGAATATTCACAAGCTCACCATGACCTCCCCCACATCAAAATTTGTTTAAAAATAGAAAATAAAAACATATTTATAGAATTAAAAAACAGAGGAATTTTCAAACAGTTATTCTAATGATCATTGATTTTAAAACTCAGATATTCATAATTACAGTTTTATGTTCATATATCAGTATTTCACTCACTTTTCATACAAAATTTTCAGTGTTCAACATTGAACGTTCTTTGTTCAATGTCACAGATGTTAATGATACTTGAATTTAAGCTCTTTAATAATGTTCAAGAGATTAACTAGCTACCATACAACTAAAAAACTATAGAATATGTTTTTATAATTCTTTTCAACTTACAAGATATATATAATCTGTCATGACCCCACCAGCCCTGAAAATTGGTAATATTTTCTTTAGTCACAGAAATGTGGAGAAATATAGGACTACAAACAAGATTTTGAATCCATCAAAGAGTGGACTTTTCGAGAATTAATTTCATGCCTATGTAGATTATAGAAATCAAGAAACAAAATTCCTCTATTTGTAACAATGGCACTTTCAAATCATCAGTGAACATACCCCAAAGAATGGGCCGTATAAATTAAGCTGCAAGTGAATTCTTGAATCCCTAGAAATGAAAAAGGGAAGCCTTGAAATCAAAAGAAAATTTTTAAACATTATGAAACGAAGAGAAAATTTTGTTGAGGTAACTTTACTTATTTCTTGTTAAAGTTCAAGCCATAGTTTGAAAACACAAAGTTGGCAAGCCAAAAATTTGACTTGGACTCGAGGCTCAAGTACAGAATCAGCAAAAAAACATGGCTAAAATAATTTTAAAATATAATTACACTAAAAAATTTATTAAAAAAGTGGGTGGTAGGGAGGGCATCCCTCCAAGGTGGCAGAGGGAGGTGGCATTGGATGCCATGGTGGCCGTGTGTTGACGTTTGAAGGGTTGCAGTGGCGGTGTGTTTGGACGTGTGCCGGGGTCTTGTCGATGGTTCTTGACAGGTTTTTAAGGACATATACGGCACCAGTTTTCATGAGTGCTTTTGGTTGTCAAATTAATGGGGACGGATTTTATTCTTATTGCAAGGACGTCCCTTGCAATGGTCTGGGTACCATTTGTGTTCAATGGCGGCGGTATGGTGGGTAAAGCTTGCTTATTTATTGATGGCCAAAGGCTTTTTTGGCATGCGTTCTTTGTAGCCTGTGGATGTGGTCTCTGTGGGTGTTTGTTTTCCCCAAAGCCGAATGCTCTTTCTGCAGAAGGGATAATGGCGAAGAGCTCGAAGTTTGTGGTTGAAGTTTCAGTCTCGGGCTTAGCTCGGTTTGGAGCAAACACACCGATTTCTTTGAAGTCATCAGCATGGTAAGCGGCATTCAGGGTAATTACAGACCAGCGTTTAAAAAGAATTCTATCAAACAATGATCCGTTAGTGGCAGCGGCTGCGAAGATGGTTCTGGGCACAGGCCATTTGGAAAATGGGGAGTATGGACGCGATAACCTGCATGTCTCTTCATGTTTCCTGGGTTCCATTCTGGATTTGAGGACTCTGAAGGCGGTTGCAAAGAATTTGCTGGTGAAATTGTTCCAAGAAGATTTGGTTGAAGGCGTGGATGAAGCCCTACGTGTGGTAATTGAAGGTAGAGGCTGCCCTAGGCCTTGTGACGTGGAAAGAATTCATGAAGATGACACGGTAAAGATTTTCCCTTTCCTTCTGGACTTGCATGAGCCGGGTTTGATGCATCACCGTAGGTTGGCAGGGGTTGTGATTGAATTTTTGAAGAAATTCTTTGGTTTGGTTGCGGTTGATGATATAGGTTGGAAATCTGAGTTTCAGGAATTTGCAAAGTTAACAAGTTTATGTAATGTGGGTGTAGGCAGTTCTTTTTTGCTTTGGGGATAGGTTTTGAATTTCCTCGTCTGTTGGTAGTAGCTGGTTGAGGAGTAGTTTTTATGGTCTTTTGTTCATACTTCTGGTCTGGAAGTTCTTCAGTGCTCTTGGTGTGTCTCTAGCTTTAATGGTGGCGGTAACTGTTGCTTGGAAGGTGGTGGTTTTTTGGCTATGGTGGTTCTTTTCTTGCTTGGCAGACATTTGTACTTAGTTTTTAATCAATATAATAATACTGACCTTACGTATCAAAAAAAAAAAAAAATTATTTAAAAAAAATATTAATAGATTTGGAGAACACAAAAGTCTATTATGATCATCAACTTGTCATAATTCAAATATTACCTATGTCATATGACCCTCAAATGCTCAAAGTTTGAAACTTCAAAGTTTAAAAGTCAAACAATATATTGTATTACAACAAAATCATAAACTAGTATAGATGTCTTAAATACATACATCTAAAAGATGCCAAGATATAACAATCTCTAAACACCTATATTGAAATTGTTATTATGAATTTATGATAAATATAGGCCTTGAGACTGATATTTCTTGGCATCTTTTAGATACATGCATTTAAGATATCTATACTAGCTTACATATTATTATATATCATTTATTTATATATCTACTATCTTATCTACATAGCTATTTAAATAATTTTACTTACTATTTTATTTTTAAAATACAGTTATTTTCTTAATAGTGTTACTATTTTATTTAATATTTAAAACTATTTTATTCACTTAATTTTTATTTGAAAAAATTATTTTATATTTCTACAAATTATTATTTACATATTGAACCACTTAGTTATTTCAAAAGTATTATTTATTATTTTATTTATAAAGTATATTACTTATTATATTTTTATTTACTAAAATACAAAACTATTTACTATTTTATTTACTAGATTAAATAGTGGTTTCAATAATAATAATAAATTAATTACTATTTTTATTGTTCTATATTTTTCCTTTTTTGTTTTGATTTTTTTGAAAAGTATAGTAAATATTATATATTTATAAGTAACTTATTGTTTTATTTAAAAAAAAAACATAAAATCTACTTATCATATGTACTAATATGTATTTAAAATATCTAAAATTTATTTAATTTCTACTTAAGTTTAAAGTTTACTTATATTTTATTTAACAACTATATACTTAAAAGGATAATACCTACTTTGTTTTTTAAATTTAAAACATATCATCATTATTTTATTTACTATTTTTATTACTCTAGTAATTTTATAGAGAATATTCTTAACGCTAAGCATTGTCGGCTACATATTTTATTTGTTTTTTTAGTATGTTGACAATTTAATAGTTTTTTTTTTGGTTAACATGCCAATGCCATTTGATGAAGACGGGACTCACACAACACGCAACATTCCAGATTACACAGACTTTGTAGTTGATAACAAATAAAATAGACAATTACTTGTGTCGATTTAAAACGATCTCACAATCGCACACAACAATTTATTCAAATTTGAAAACAAATCAAATACAATTATTCAATTCAAATTTCATGAAAATATACATTACAATTTCTTCAAACAACTTCATCTCCTTTGTATTCCTGCAACCTCTGCTTTTACTTCTCATCGTTGTCCTACCATCATTAATTCTCCATTACTCAATAATGCAGCTTCAACCCCTTGGCTCAATTTTCCCATAGTCACATCCTCTACATAGATTTCATTAACCAATGCCCCAGCCAAAATCTCCTGATTCCTTTTTGCAGTCTCCTCGCAAATTTGTATTCTAAATCTGCCGGTCTAAACTTCTAACATGTTGGCACCTGTGTCATGTACACTTAATCAACCCCCATGTTGTGGCATGTAATCTTCCTGAGCGTTGGTTTGCAAACTATACTCACTCCATTCGACTCGTATTCACTGCCTCCTTGAGTTCTATATCCCTGCGTTGTCCCCTCCTAATCTTGATAAACCTTTCAAATCCATGCATTCTTTGGTTTCCCATATACTATATTGTGCACTCTCTCTTGACCTGACATCGAATATGGTTTTGGTCTTACCATTTCTAATGTCGTTCCTTCCAATTTACCTTCCTTTGGCGCAAAACTTTGTTGTCATACACCTATTGACCTCTCCTTCTTGAGGTGTAACTTCCTTATCTTAACATTGCAAGTTAAACTCTGTCAAACAGCACCTCTTACTATATGCAACTCCTCTCTGATGCTCTGACATTCATCTTCTAGCACAGCAAAGTGGAGGGTTTTGCATGTTTTGCTTTCCTATACATCCCCTATCTCCTCAATTGCGCCCCCTTTCCTACCCTCTCATGGCGTTCTCTTTTGATTTAAATGGCTCCACTATCATTTGTATTCTCTTGTCTCTTAGTCTTTTGCTCATTTGATTACTTTCCTTCGCATTATATTTTTTTAAATCACAACTCTTGACTTTATCTCTCTTATTTTCCATAAACCATTACTATCAATAATAATATTTCTCAATTGCAAACAAACATTTTAACGTAAGACGTAAACTAAACCACTACAATTTGGGAAAAGTCACATGCAATAACTCTCCAAAATATATTATACCTCAAGAACATTGCCAGTGCCAATAACATTATCCTGTCACCAATAAAACGAATACATGGAACAAAAACCGAGTTTTGATGCAATTTCCTACCAAGAGCTCGGATTCCTCCAAAAATTTGCAGAGATGGGCGTATCGGCATTATCCAACTTCCCACCAAGCCACTCTGTCCTAAACTTCACAATTTGTGAAATTTTAAAACTTCGCCAAGTCACCAACCGAAGTCGGGAAACACTTAATTCTTCAAAACCATTAACAATTCGACTTCAAAACATCTACCATTAAATGTGGAATGAAGTTTAAATTTTGCTTGTAAGAAGGCTTTTCATGAAATCTTACCAATCTCCCAAAGCAATTTTTTTTTTTGGTGCTGCTGATTGTGCATTCACCCGGATGCTCCTACATCACCATTACACTCCACCCCTTCCTACCATTATAGATTATGCCTCTTGGCAAAATAATAGTTGTATGACAGCACTATAACTGTTTACATATGTAAAAAACCAGCCAAATATAATCTACAACCTGCTCTTCCCCCTTTTAATGCAACTTAAATTTTTGGGCCTTGAACTGTAAGGTAAGTTAGTATCAACATGAGGACTGATTGTTTCCTCGATAATGTATTCATTTTCCTCCAATGCATCCACCTCTGCTACTACTACTCTTTAGTCTTTACCATTCAGCAATATCTTCAACAATAAACATGATATCATTATGTTCTTTTTCAATAGTCCAATCACCAAAAGGATTGATAGCGTCCAAGTCAATGGCATCATGAGAAGTAGCTCCATCTTTTCTGGTTCAAAGGAAAAGGTTGTATTGGATGAAGACAAGGTTATTGAGGAGCTCCCGAGTTAACCTATTTGTCTTTTCCGTGTGGATGCATTCAAATAGGCTCCAATTGCATTCCTACCCAAACACTACACAGTTGGGACAAAACATATATACCTAGCCTCTGATGATTTGGTGTGCTAATGCCATAATTCTCCCACCACAAATATAATTTAAGATTTAAGTTAAAAAAAATTAAAGCTTGTTCAATCTTTCAAGTTCATACTTTCAAGTGTCTACTTTCTACCATTAAGATAAAAATTAGAGGTTTTTTACTTTAATTGGCTACTATTTTTTTCTCAAATTATTTGAGCAGAAGAAAAGGGCCTCCCCTCCATACCCTTGTGGACCGCCAATCATCAAGAATTATGTCTCTAATCCCATTATTTGGTACCATCTTGTCAATGCATGAAACAATGCCTGCCATGACACTCTCATCAACCCTAAATGTATCAATTGGGTTTAAGTAGGAGGCCAAAGCATGTATCAATTGGAGTCAATTCATCCATTTGCTATCAATGATGCACTAACTAATCTCATATTTTCTTTTGTTTCCATGAATGTAATGAAAATTGACCTCTATGGCCCCCTATGCATTGCCTCATAGAGGAAGTTGTTCGTTTATAATACTTTTGTATGCATTTGCCTCAGTGATTTTGTCTTCTTGTGGGAGAGTGGCATCCCATTTGGCCTCGCATGAGGAGGTGGGTATCTCACATCCAAGTGGCATGGTTTGGCCATGTGTCAACATCTTGTGTAAGGTCACCATGACAGGTGTTGCATACAACAGATTCTACAACGCATGTAAAAGCATGTAAGAGGGAGGTTACAAAGAATCTTGACGAGCATCATGACAATCTATGACGTATCTCATAAGCATCTTTCTAAAGGAGGTAAACGACAAAAGTTGGGCACACAAGTTGGTGGGTTGGAGATGACAAGCATATGGCACCTTATGACATGGTTATTTTTACCTTGTTGAACCCATCATGGAATAAAGGAAATGGTATTCAAGTCATGGACTATGCACCATCCTTGGTTGGCTCATGGTTTTCCAAAACCATTTGTCATTTTTTGTTGGTGTTTTCCTATTTATTTGGGTGTTTGGGTTGAGATGTCATGAATTTTTCATTCTAGGGTTACATTGTCAAATTTCCTCCAAAAGAGCAAGATGTAGATCTCCATGTTAAGGATCTCAACCTCAAGTGTATTATAACATGCTTTTGTTGCAAATTAATACATTGGTTCAATTATTTGGAGTGTGAAGTTTTTTAGTATTTACCCAAAAGGGTTTCCCCATGTATATTGGTGTTTCTTCTCTTTTGTCTATTCTTCTTTATTCTTGTTCTTAGATGTGTTAATTTATATAATATTATGTTAAAAAAATTTACTAAGTATTGAAATGAGAGAGAAAAAATGAGATTGCTCTCAAATTAAAATTCATTCACATTACTTAAAAAACTATTACATAGTATTGGCTTTCTTAGGCCATTATTCCCGTATGAAACTAATTACGAGAATATAACTTCCAAAACCAAATTTATTTATTAAATTAACAATAGCATGTTAATTTATTTATTTAACTATTTATGTCAAGTACTAAATTCTAACACCCCCCCTTAGTACTAACATAGAGAAAAACTAGAAATTAGTACAAATATTCTTCGTCACTTGAAGTGTGGTCCTTTCCTTCAATTATCAAAGCATTATCTTGCAACTTTCCATCAAGAAGATCCTGTGCTCTCTGTTTGCAATTCAAGTACGACATGTCCTGTCTTTTTACAATAGAAACATGTGCCACTTGCATGTTTGAACTTCGTCATATGTTTTGATTTTTTGTAAGAAGTACTAGCCTTGTTTTGTGCAGTCAATGCAACTTCTTCTTCTAAAACATGTTTGTTTCTTTCATCAAACAATGTGGATATAATAGTTTTTAGACTTGAATTGATTTTGCTTAAGGTGAATACCTTGTGAGTCATACTATTTAAAAGTATGGCTTTTGCATCATTTTCCTTTATTTCTTCATTTATACCAGCCAACTAATTTATCAAGGAACAGAATTTACTGATGTGAGACACTATATCTTCACCTTCTTCCATTTTCAATCCATACAACTTTTGTTTTATAGTTATTTCTGCACTATCAGCTTTTGATCCAAACATAGTATTCAATGTTTCCCAGATGTCCTTAAAAGATTTTTTAAAATCTACATGATGTAAATAAGGTTTAGATAAACCGAGACCAATTATAGCCAATGCTTTCTTATCTTTTACCTTCCATTTTTGAAGTTCATCTGTATCTATTGGCTTGGTCACTGTACCATCAACAATTTGCCAGAGATCTCTTTCAATTAACAATAATTGTATCTGTATTTGCCAACTGTGAAAATTATTTCCATCAAACTTTTCATGAAAGCTTAATTTATCCATTTTGTGTTGAATAAAATGTGTCCTTAAAAATAGTACTTATATCTCCAATATTCCCCACACCTTTATTTTTCAGAAATAAAAAGAAAAACTCATAAAGAAACCCTAAACAGCACACCCCTTTTCATAATGCCTTGACAGAAATTTCAAAGAAAATTCATCTGAAAAAACTGTTTCATACGTTGGGCATTAGCTTAGGCAACAAACCAATTATTAGTTGCAGCCTTTGCACTTGTTATCGCTGCCTTTCCTCTTTGCAGCGTCCACTCCTTTCCCTGCGCACTCTCTCCTCCTCTCAGCCTCACACAGCCTACTCTGTGCAAATTTAAATGCCAAATCAAGTGGGCGCAGCCCATTCAACTTCCTCTATAACTTTTTTTAAAAATTTAAATTTTTGGAATGACAACAATGAACAGAGTGGAGTGTTAAACAATGGCAAGAATGAACACAATGGAGAGAAAGAGAAGAAATGCAGATGAATGATAGAGTCAAAAAGGGTTTTGCACATGGTCTACATTGCTCACTTGTTGACAAATGCAAAAATGGTAGAAAACAATAGCAGTTGCACATGGTCTTCACTGCAGTACCATTGTAAACACCGCTGTGAGAAATAAACAAATGAATGGAGAGTAATCAGAGAGAGGTTCAAGAAGAAACCCGCTCTGATACCATATTGAAATGAGAGAAAAAATGAGATTGTTCTCAAATTAAAATTCAGTCATTCACATTACTCGAAAAACTATTACATAGTATTGGCTTTATAAGGCCATTATTCCCATATGAAACTAATTACGGGAATATAACTTCCAAAACCAAATTTATTTATTAAATTAACAATAGCATGTTAATTTATTTATTTTACTATTTATGTCAAGTACTAAATTCTAACACTTAGATCTAAAATCTACTTTACTTTCCCCAAAGGGTTTCTTCTCTTTTGTCTTTTCTTCTTTATTCTTGTTCTTAGATGTGTTAATTTATATAATATTTTGATAATGAAATTTACTTAGATCTAAAATCTACTTTACTTTCCTCAAAGTGTTAATGTGGGAAATTAGTTGTATCATGATTCCACTCTATGGGCATACTTGTGTGAACTTGTATCAAGCAAGTTGATTGAGAAAATAACATGGTAATGGAAGGTGCACACTGATTCATTTTTCCTTATAGTAACCCATCGACGTGCCATCCCCACTCACCAAACATAAAACCTTGATCAAAAGTTTTGTCACTGGAAAAATTGAAAATAAATTTTAAACTATTACAAAATTAACTTTTAAAAAAAGTATTTAGACAATTTCCCTATAAAATTTATGTTTGTGATTGTTACTTACCCTAAGCAACTCCTCTACTTCTTTTAAGAAATACTCATCAAAAATTATTCTTGCAGATTTCCCCCCTTTGGTTTTTTTCTATGTTATAAAAAATGTCTCATTTTGTCTTTGGAATAGAACTGGACGGAAGCAGGTTCGTGAATGGGCCTCAAGTTCGCACACAAAATGTACCCACAAGGTACCCCAGGCATCAAGGTTGTGCCTTGGCATTCACAAGTGTGCCTAGTAACGTCTAACATACAAACCCCATTTTTTAAATATTTTTTAACTTCAAAGAAAACATTTTGAACCCTAAAAAGGCCTAAAACATGAATATGGAACCTAAAGTGACAAATAACATCCATTTTCACAATTTCAAAGAACAAAAACAACAAAATATCATTCCATTTTGTCATTTGAAGCTAGCTGATTCATTTGAAAGGAGAAGGATTGCAAAGGTCTCAAACACATTTTGTAGGAGCTATGGGAAGGAACTAGCTTGCACAAAGAAGATTTGTCATTCAAATGTAAGTATTTTGAGTTTTTTTTCAATTTTTGAGGAATTTTTTCGACTTTT
>VDFB02383311.1:0-42170 GCA_007258455.2 Sequoia sempervirens | reverse complement strand
GAATGTATCAAGATTCAAAAGATACTCTAATCTACTAGCTCCAGTGATCAAAAATTATTTACTGGACAAGGTTGTGGTTCACGGGTATAAAAATGCAACATTTTCAGTGACCTACCAGCTTGAGCGATTTCAAATTATTTACTTCACCACAGTTCAGTTATACCATCTACCAGGATTCCAGTCTTGTTTATGTGGAGGGTTCAATTCTATGTTTATGTAGACCTCAAATGAATGAAATGTAATTAAAAGTGATGAGGGTACAAGTAACAGAATAGACATATCGTACACCTCACACATCATATCAGAAAGGAGTTTCATATTTTGCAGATTGACCCCTCAAAGGGTATGTTTCCAGAAACTTTCTAATTAAAAACTACTTTTAATATTCTATTTTTAAATCACATTTAAGGAAAGTTCAAAAAAAAGGTATGTTCACTAATTTAAGAAAATAATATTGAAAAGATCAGTCAACATTACACAACTAACAAAAAATGTAGGATTCCTTACGATTGTCCTTATTGGAAACCAAATCAAAATAATTTGTAATCATTGAATGCACACACACAAGGGTTTTCCACTCGCAATCTTTACTGAAGCCATAGCCATCTCTTTCAAATGCAACAAGCCAAAATTCTCCATGCTTTAATAACAGTTACAAAATCATTGCTTGGATAGCCATCTCGTTGGTGCTGACAATGATATGTACCACTCGACTCCCAAAACCAGGCTTTCTATGCTTAGCATGAATTTTCTTTTTCATATCCAAATGGCCCTCTATTTTCTTGTTAACTAAGCTGGAACTCCATTATCCATGGGCAGCATACTTGCTACTCATGCATACTCAAAGGAAATCTACATTTCCATTTTTTTAAAAGAAATTGTAAAGCTCTTTGAAGAATTAAAGATTTTGTGCTAGAAAAAAACTAAGTTACCAAATCAGAGTTGAAATTAGGTATGTGTGTATGGTATGCTGGCAGCCAAAAAAAATTGAGGGCTGGATGTGTCCATTTTAAAAACATATAAAAATCATAAATATATACATATTTGCAGCCTAGAAACATATAAGCTGGGAATATTATATACCACGCATATGTTAAACAAAACTACCATAAATGGTAAAAATTTGAAATATAATAACAAATAAAATATCAATTTGTCAAACTTAAACGTATGATTGATATTCGGAAATTGAAATAATTTATGATTTACACTGTTCAGAAAGTGTCACAATTTTTGGAAAGTGAAACAATTTATAATTTTAATAGATTCATAATATTAAATTTACATTATGATAAAAACTAAAAAAGTATATTTACATAGATTTGTAAGTATATGATTATATAGATTTATATTAGACTTTTTATTTAGTATATAAATATTAGAAAACAGTATATAAATATTAAAAATTCACAAAAATATACAAGTATTAAAAACATTATAGATATTTTAAAAAACAGTACAAGTTTCAAAGAACAGTACTTAAATAATTAACTTTTATTAAACTGGCCAACATCTACTAAACATACAAGAGAGGCTTGGGGCAACTAACACAGCTAGCCTAGGGCTCCATTTACCCACATTAATCACGAGTTCTTCTCCATCTCCCTTGTATATCATTGTATTGCATTTCATCGTGGGTTCTGAAAAAGATTTTTCGAAGGAATCAAGCATCATATGCCTGCTTCATTGTGCAACTCCTTTCCCCAATGGACTGGCCCTTTCTCGAGAGCACTTAACCCAATCTGCCTGCACAAATCTCTGATCGCACAGAATCTGTCTGTGCATATTTAAATGTGTTTGCCCTAAATTCAGTCCCAGGCAAATCATGGGTGTTTTTCCTTCACACAAAATGTGAAATAATGTGGTCATTTAGCATTTGGGATGACCATTTAGGGTTTCATCTATCACAACTTTTTCTAAAATCCACCAAGACTGGAATCAACCTGTATCTGAGGTAGAATCACCACCTTGACATCAGAATTGTTCAGGTACACCATATGCTGTTCCAAATGTTTCCAATCAAAAAATTCTAAACCCTGCCCAATTCCACAGGCAATTCGGATCCATACCCAATTCTGGTGCACCTCATACCTGCAAATGGGGCTTATATATAACCGATTCAGTAATGTAGGTTAAAAGCTAAGAGACTTTATGTCCCCCGTCAACCACAGCTTGTTAGCATCCTATACTTTAGCACCAAGCCACAGAATTAGGAGCAATCCTCAAACAAACTGAAGCCAAACTGGCAGTAATTTCCTGTGCAGAAGCCAAACTGGCAGCCCAACAGAGAATTTTTTTCTAAAACTGACAATAATACAGCATTTAATATGATTTCAATGCGGGCAGTATCAATCACAGCTTGAATTCTTCTCATTCTCTCTGTTACCTGGCATGGAACAAGATTCTCTGGCAAGGCCATTAAACCTCTAGAAGCACTCACAACACCCATTTTTCAGGCTTGTTGGCTCAAGGGAACAGAAAGGCCAGAATCAATTTTTAGAAACCATCATCTGACCTCTTGAACTTGATTTTCTTCCTGCAGAAAGACCACCTAATTCCTCCCAAGGGATGTACTCAGATCCTCATCAGAAAAGATCCCAAAAATACATTTTTTTTCGTGTATGGGACCCTTCTAGGAATTATTCCCCCTAGGCAAGCCATGACCTTATTTCTGTAGAAAACTACTTCTCAATGTAATATACTTCCTACCTTATCCAAAAAAAAAACCTAGGCTAATCTTCTAATAATATCTTAATTTTGCCTCTCATGTTGAGAAATCTAATAGGGGAATATGGGTTGCCCTATGTAATGACTCAATGAATTATATAGGAGCAGGAGTTCCCTTGCAACACATCTCTGCGAAATTATTATTAATTTTTAAACTATTGTATAAGGAGATCTCAAAGTGCCTCTTCTATTCACTCCTACTATCTATGTCATAGTGTTCATTAGAATTAATCCGCCGAATTTAATCCATGAAGTTTTGGAATTCAGAAAACTTAAAGAAAACCTTAAAAAATCATTTCAGTTTGCCAAAAATTTGTGTTACATTGGTGGTTGTCGTTGCACCAAAAGATCGACCTGTTAATGCCCGATACAGCTGCTAGATTTATACAAGATCCACAAGAGGCGGTTAAGCCATGTCACGAACCCAAGTACTGCACTGAACAAGGAGACCAAGGGACACACCATTTTGCAACAATACCCCCACCCCCAATGCAAGCGAGGGGTTCGAACCTGTGACCTCAGCTCTGATAGCAATTGTTACATTGGTGGTTGCTGTTGCACCAAAAGATCGACTTATTAATGCCCAATACAACCACCAAATTTATACAAGATCCACAGGAGGCGAGCAAGCCATGTCACAAACCCAAGCGCCGTGTTGAACAATGAGACCAAGGGACACACTATCTTGCAACAATTTGTACAAAAAAAGGGCTTAGGTTTTTAATCAAAATATAATTAAAAATGAAGTGGTAGTTGCACACTATTGCAGAGTCTAGACTCCAAACTGTCATGTTCACTGTTGAGTCTCTGGTTAGTTCAGTTTTGATGTGGATTCACAAAAGCAAAGACAAGTGACAACCACACATAGCAAGGTTAATGTATTCGTGGTCTGTGGATAATGGATTCTCATTCATGTACAGTGTGAGCTCAGCATTGAGGTGAGTGTTGAGATGGTTACCATATACACTACAAGAGATATCTACTAGAGGCAGCAAAAGTGGGCATCACTTTCTTATTATTTTTTCTTTATTTTGTTCAGCATAGTTTGTCTTAAGGTTTAGTTTTTACCATATAGCTTGTCTTTATTTTACTTTTATTTTTGTTTTTTGCTTTATAAAGTTATAAAATGTGATGACTTTTGTTTTGTTTTTTTCTAATATTAATATTTAATCATTTAAAATACTTAATTTGGATTTTTAACTATTAATCTATTTAATATATTTATGTTTATATTTATTTATATTTTAATATTTAAAATTATTATAAATATTAAAATTTAATATTAATTTATTTTTTATACTTAAATTAAATCTCTTTTAATATTTTTAATTTAATAGATTTAAAATATTTAAATTAGATTTATACTAGTCAAATTTAATCATTTTTTTTTTTGGGCAAATTTAATCTTTGTCAAACTTGATCCAAATCTTATCTTTGTTGAACACGAACACAAACAAGAACTTTGTAACATTGCCTGCTATTAAACAAAATGGCTGCACATTTTCTACATCAATTATGGATATACTTCATCACTTTGACAACTTTTAATTTTTTCTATTAAACAAAAAGCCAAGGGGAAACAAATGGCTGCACATTTTTACTCCATATGTGATAATACTTCTACCAGTACAAAAAGGAACAAGATAAGAGATTCAAAAGTGAGATGTGTAAGTTTTATGATCAGATTATGTGCACAGAAAATTAATTCAAAATCAGACAGTAACACAGCAGATACCCTGGGAAAACCCTCCTCTTGAGGGAGAAAAACCCAGCAACAAGTATATCTCTTTTATATATAACAAAGGCAACAATTCCTTTTACAATGAGGCCAATCACAAGGCCAATATTCTGCACCAGCAATGGCAACAATAACAGATAACACTCTGTTCTTCCTCTTGAACTCAGATCTGCACTTGAAGGAACTTGCAATCTGCTTCTTGAAGAATTCGCAATCTGCTCTTGAATGATTCACAATCTTCTCTTGAATGATTCGCACTTACATAGAATAAATTTCATGATGACAAAGAAGTGAAATGAACTTCTATATATACATTGCTATGTGAGAGGTCGCACCTCTTCAAGAACAAAATCGGCCTCAAGAATAAATTACAAATTGAATGAATCAATTAACAAGTCGGCCAAGTTAAGATAAGTTGTCTTCTAGAATGAAGTCGGCCACCAAGAATGATCAAAGAGAAAATCGCAAATAATATGAGTGAGGTCGGCCTCATATAATCTTCATTCAATATGACTTCTTCAAAACTCGTGTCAAGTATAAATAAATTAAATAGCTTCCTGGCTATTATTTAATTTATCAAGCTAGAGCATTATCTCGAAGCTGTCTATTATCATTAACACTCCCTCTCAGCTAGAGAGAATGCTTTCAGCTGCTCAAGACAAATCATCTCAACATGATGTCCATCACATTGGCTACAACTAGATGTGAAAAGAAGAATATCACCTCAACGTGATATTAGATATCGCCTCAATACGATATCAACCATAATGGCAACAACCGCACTATGGTGTGTACAAGTGTTCATCACTTGTGTGATGTTGTCACCTCAACGTGACATTCACAAGTACAAGATATGTCATGGAGTCTCACACATGACATCCACCATGACTCACCAAAGGTGGAAACAAGGGCTTTCACCTCCCAAACACCTGCCTCGTAAGAAAAATGCATTAACAAGGGCTTGCACCTCAAATTCTTCCGCCTCTAAGAAAAATGCATTAACAAGGGCTTGCACTTTCAAATTCCTCCTGCCTCGTAGGAAAATGCATTAACAAGGGATTTCACCTTTGAACTTTCTCACAGAAGAACTCATTAAACAAGGCTCATTGATAATTTGGTGACTCTTTCTCACCAAGGTTGATTCTCCACCATACCGTTTATCTTGAAAGTATACAAACTTTATCCCCGAAAAGAGGCTTGGTGAGAATATCCGCCATCCTGCTCATTAGTGCTGATATACCTCAACTATATAGCCTTCTGCAGTACCATATCTCTGATATCGTGGTACTTGATCTCAACATGCTTGGTTTTGTCATGGAACACAAGATTGATAGATAGCTTCACGCAACTCTAATTATCACAATGAATGATAGTACGCTCCATTGATTGCCCAAATAATCCTACAAGGAGCTTACGAAGCCACACTGCTTCCCGAGCTGCCATACAAGCTACAATATACTGCCTCGGCCGTATTCTCACGCTGCATGAGTGCTTCCTCGCTGCACCAAGATAGCATAGCAAACTTAACCCTCAAGAATATCTCAATCCATATCCAACTGCGGCATGCAAGTATCTCAGATAGTTTTGTCGCGAACCAAGATTAACATCTTCTTCTGTGCTCAAGAAAGCTCCCCTCCGGAATCTTCAAGCACTTACATCAACCTTCTGACCTCTTCGTCCAAGATTGCTTGCAACACTTGACTTAGATAAATGTTTTCCAACGCACACCTCTAGTACTGTAGAGAGTTCAAGATAGTCCTCCTCGACCTCATCCCAGATCACACTATTTTGAATAGGTTTGTGAAGCTACCAATGTCAAACTAAATAGATTATCTTGAGTAATTTTGTTCTTAGCAGTCAAGAGGTCTTCCAAGGACTTTATCATCGGCCTTGCAACGCTGCAACCTTCACTTCTTCTTAGTGAGTCACAAAACTCCCTCTTGATCCCTGCCTCAGAGATTGCAAAGAAGACTTCTGGAAGTGAACTCCCTCTAGCCACCAACTCAGTCCCATGGCTGCAAGTTGTTTGAACATTTCTTTGGTCGGCATGACTCCCTCACAAGATGCCTCAAGCTTTTCATCACTAAGCAATCTCTCATCTCCTTCTTGCTCCTAAATCTAACTTGGAAGCATTTTAGAGAGAGATTACTAACAATTTATAGCTATCCAAAGAAATATCAAGGCTAGAATCATACAAAGTTTACTATATCAGATTATAGTATGAATACATAAGAATTTATGCACAATGTTAAAACATGAATAAATCAACCTAAAGAGAAATATATAAAAGATCAGAATGAAGGGATAAAGAAACTTATCTTTATTGAATTCTGATATATCCTGCTTCCATCTTTTGCTCCTCTCAAGAGTGCTAAACTCAGCATCAACAAGAGACAGTCTGTACAAACTACAGATTTCTTGCATGCAGCCAACATGTTCAATATAGGACCAGCCTTCTCAAGGCACCATTGCAGTCCATGAACATGGAGAAAGGTATCGATGTGACCATCACAACGAAATTTCACTTTTTCATCTCAGAGTCACACTCAGAGATCTATACTACGAAATGCAATGAATGATGACATTTGCCAAAGATCTCTATCACACATGATTCAAGTAAGCAATTAGCAAACTAAAATTTCAACCTAGAAGGTGATATCAAGGAAGTAAACAAAGAATACTTATCTCTTTAAAGATTCACTGTACTCAATATACTTCACAGCTCTTACACTCGGATAGGTTCACAACCTTCCTCTGTCAAGTTCATGACTGATCATAGGCCCATGACAGTAAACCTTATGGAACAAGGTATGAGAGAAACATCAATTCCTTAAGCTCATCCCCATAAGTTCTTGATAGATTCTCATACATAAAACTCTTCTAAACTCAACCAAATGCCCTTTTACACTTTCATCAATGCCGCTTGACCCGAGAGCCTAATTTCAGCTTCTCAATTCATCTCAAGGTAGCATAGACTCCTTATGCAGAGGATCACAACCTGTTATCGGGCGCTTTGCTCTAGGGCTTTAGATTAATGCTCCATTCTGAGACTTGCAATCCATATGCCTGATAGCACACAAAGCTCCACAAATTTTCTTGAACACTGATTGATTCGTACTATAAAGACTTAACATCTTAGTGTGCCTTATCCTCATTACCCGATGAGTAAAACTACCATAATGAAGGTGTGCCAAGAGCGACCAGAAGAGGCTCGTTGAATACATCAGACAGAGATAAAGACGTGATGCCTTGAGACTTAAAGAATCACCCGCAAACTCATACTGTCGCCACCAGAGGATTTGCGACATCTTAGAAATATTTTCAATGTAGGCCATTAGCATACAGGTGACAGCCGATCCCGTAATGAGTCTTCATGTCGGATTCCTATGATGAAACTATGCTCCAGCGCCAATAAGGGACAATCACTATGAATTCGCAAATACTCCTGAATCTTCAACGCCAACAGGAGGACTCAATTGTATCCGCCTCCAAACCTTGAATTGTCTCTTGATATTGCACATGCTTCAGTCATTTTGCTTCTTGGCTGCAGGTCTTCAAGGAAATATCGACGATCTAGTATACCAAACTGGACAAGGTCGACCACCTTATTTAGCTTCTGGAGATCACATGGCACAGTTTACTGAACACTTTCATCAATCTTCGCATTGATATAGAAGCAACGGAAGTGTAAGGACCAGATCACGATATTTATCCAGAAACTGAGGTGAGTGTCGCTGGTGAGCCTCACTCGATACAAGGATCCCGATCGACATTCATAGGAGATTGCTTAGCTTCAGATGTTGATGCAAGGTAGAGTGCAGAGACGTGAAGATGAGGCGATAGCAATGAGAAACCTTTGTAAGGGGTCTTGGTAAATTCAATGCTCGAAGCTGGAGGTGGATCGCGTGTCAAATCTACCTTTAGCGTGAAAGATACAAAATCCGCTTCCCTTCTCAACTCCATGCGTTATAACGATGCTCAGAAATGAATAATGTCAACAAGGCTCATGTGATGCTGGTGCTGCGTTGTTTCCACAAGCCCACGTATTCTCTGGTGGTGACGACTAACTCAACGAATCGCTAATAGGAGATTCGGTTGTCTTTGGAATGCCTAATCTCCATTCCTTGACCCAAATACGATGTTACTAGAGTCACGAATTGGACCTGGTATGTCGACAAGATGCCAACTTAAATGAACGGAACTCTTAACATCACTTCTATTGTTCTGATGGGAATGACGCACAACACCCGACAAATGCTCAGGTGCTGGTGTGAAAAAATGATATCACGGAATGAATCAGTCAATGTAAACTATAACATTAATTCCGCCATAGTCTTTAAATAAAGATGTGACTTTCTCCAAGATCGCCAGACTTCAAAGAGTAACTCTTATTTTCGCAAACAAGCTCGGATCACCGAACCCGCTCTGATACCATGTAAGTTTTATGATTAGATTATGTGCACAGAAAATTAATTCAAAATCAGACAATAACACAGCAGATACCCTGGGAAAGCCCTCCTCTTGAGGGAGAAAAACCCAGCAACAAGTATATCTCTTTTATATATAACAAAGGCAACAATTCCTTTTACAATGAGGCCAATCACAAGGCCAATATTCTGCACCAGCAATGGCAACAATAACAGATAACACTTGTTCTTCCTCTTGAACTCAGATCTGCACTTGAAGGAACTTGCAACTTGCAATCTGCTGCTCTTGAATGATTCGCACTTACATAGAATAAACTTGATGATTGTACAAAGAAGTGAAATGAACTTCTATATATACATTGCTATGTGAGAGGTCGCACCTCTTCAAGAACAAAGTCGGCCTCAAGAATAAATTACAAATTGAATGAATCAATTAACAAGTCGGCCAAGTTAAGATAAGTTGTCTTCTAGAATGAAGTCGGCCACCAAGAATGATCAAAGAGAAAATCGCAAATAATATGAGTGGGGTCGGCCTCATATAATCTTCATTCAATATGACTTCTTCAAAACTCGTGTCAAGTATAAATAAATTAAATAGCTTCCTGGCTATTATTTAATTTATCAAGCTAGAGCATTATCTCGACGCTGTCTATTATCATTAACAAGATGCACATAATAATCACTGTTTATTCTCCATAATGCTTTAATTCTCGTTAGATGCAGTGAGCAAAGAAAGAAATTGCTATGCCCCCGTATTATAATTCATAACTCACAATAACATAAGACTGAGCCAATATATATTAGACATATTAAACATAAGATGCTATGTTTCCTCAGAATAAACGAAAATGATAGGCAAAGAACAAAATTAAATAGTAGCATACCTAAGTTCTCCAGACAAACTAGGACCAGTCCAAACACCTGACAATGCTGCAACAACCCTTTCAGTCCTCGTAACTGCATCATGAATATTCTGCACAATATTCCTTAAATGGGGTAGCATTTTTGCACATAAAAGATCATCAAGGGCCAGCTGTTCCAGAACAGGCATTGCCAAGATGTCTTTCCATAAAGCAATATTTTTAAGCAATCGAACAGACATGCCAAATTTGTATGCCGCAATTCGTGCTGCTTGGGATACAGCATTCATGAGAGGGATACTCCAAGTGGGCACCTGAGTTTCAAAACCATAGACTGATAAACTAAGTTTCTAGCATAAAACATAAAAGTGAATCTTGGGAAAATGCTTCCGCAATGTTTCGTAAACCATTGATTGCAACATACAACAAGAAAATTTTGTTATCACTTATTCTACTTCCCCTCTGAATTTCAAGCGTGTTTACAAAAATTATAAGAGCCGCCTGTATTAGTAAATTGATTCAATTAGCCAAAAGGGATCTCACCTGTAATTCAGCAATAGCTTCAGCTAAGTGTGTGCGCACAGCTGCCAACAATTCCTGCAGTGACTCATTAGATGCAGGGATGTAATTTAGAATTACTTGCACTGCAGAAACTGCATTTTTTGTCCCTCTTGTACTCAGCCTGTCCCAGCAGTGTGCAACTTCATGATGCAATATTGGCAGAGCAATTTTCTCCACAAGCCCTGGTACAAGGTCTGCATCTGCATCTTCCGGTTCGAGATCCTTGACATTCTCTGGCATACCATAGTCAAAAAGAAGAGTATGCCTGGAAGAAAAGGATTGTAGCGTCAGCAAAGCAGAACACATTCAGATAAACTCCCTATTTTGCACAAAAACAAATCTTTTTTAATCATAAAGTTTAAACAACGGCATTCATATTTTAGAAGGTTACAAGATGCAAACCATTGCATATTGTTTAAATCTGCATCTTCATATAATGGGTCCCACTTCAGGAGCTCCAAGCGTACGAAGGGGGAGAAAATAGCTGGTGCACTCAAGCACATATAAGCATCACGATAAGCCGAAGAGTACAGTCTTTTCCATCCTTCAAATCTTTCCTTGACAATGGAGAGTTGTGAAAAATCTTGAGCAGCATCACCAAAAACATGTTCAGCCGTCTGTAACAACTCACCACGACTAGATTGATATGCCTTGCAATCACTATCACTTTCATCACTGCTAGATTCCCCTTCTATATGTTGGTTAGCAGGGCCATCTGAGGCAGTAAAAGTTGCAGCTTTCTTAGATGCAGTGCGAGCCCTCCTCTGCTTCCGAGCTTCAGCCCTTCGTTTCATATCTGTTCGTTTCTGCAAGTTAGTATCTCGACCAAACTCGTCTAACTGAGGCGGCAAATTCAATCCATCTCTTGCAGCTAAAGATGCAGCTTGTGCTGCTGCTGCTGCTGCAGCAGCAGTAGTTGAACCACCACCTTTACTTAACACTGATTTGGCTGCATTAATGGCCGCTTCAACTTCTACCATTTCATCAGCATCATCTGATGTTCGTCTCTCCATAATTGCTGTTGCACGCTCTTCATGAAGCCTCTGCATTTGCTCTTCAAGTTCCTCTATATAAGGTGCCTTATCCTGCAAATTATGCATGAGGATGATGTTCAATGTGAAAAAAAGTACAAATTTTAACATTAACAAAAATGATGAAAATTTTGTAACATAAGACAGAACCACATCACATTTAACAAAAAAAATCACATAAATACACTGACAGCAAAGCATGTTTAATCCTACGAAAGATATATATTCATCCATTAAGATCAGGTTGCTTCTTAAACAATGCAGAATTTCATGCCAAACAAAAAGATTTCAAAGTTTCAATATCAGGTCAAAGACAACTAATATGATATTTTAAGAAATTTTATATTATACCAGAAATGCATAATACAAGGAACAACCATAACCTCTATCTTATGATTGTGACTTCCATCTTACAGACTTGCAAGACAAACTTCCTCAAGATTGAGAGGAGGTGCTTCTGAAAAATCTGGTATACACTGGCATAGTACTCTTGTACATACATTGTGAATATAGAACAGAGTCTTGTGTATTGAATATCATGTTAAATAAAATCACATGATCTATAGTAGTTAGTAGAGGGTTTATGTTTGTAATATTGAGACAAGCTTGCTTTCATGACATGCATTTCAGATTTCTGTGAAATTGTGTAAAGTTGGTTGAATATACAAAAGTTACATAAGTCAATCCACAAACAAATTTATAATAGAAACAGCAAAATTAAGAGAATATTTTGTATCTCGCCTCTTGAAACCATGATAGTACTATATGAAAAATTAATAGCCTCTTTTCAGCTGAATTTTGTCTCTGGACATTCATGGCGCATGCATTCTGGGTCTGTGTGTAAGTGTTGCATTTTACAAAAAACAGGTACTTTAAAGAAATGGTTACATAAAACTTACAACATAATCAAAAATCATAATAGAATTTGACTTTGTAAGGTCTACCCAGTAATATAGCTTCTCTCAAAACCTGCCCTTTGGCATTCTGTTCTTTACTCAATAAAGTAGCAACATAGTTTTCATAACCCTGCAGGCAAAAAGGCAACAAGTACAAACCAATGCTTCATGGGAACCCATCCTCTACCCTCCTGTGCCTTCCAGGGCATTTCTAGGAAATGAGGACATGGAAGGAACATCTCCCTCATGCTCTCATTTTTCTGTATTTTTTCTCATATCCACAAGATGTTTCAGAATATCTGGGCAACCCAGGGACATTCCATATTTTGGGGCGATACTTCAGAACATTACAAGATTCCCAAGACACTGAAGGGTGTCATTCAGCTGAAAACATCCCAATGTAATGTCCCCATTTTGGCCATATACTCTTCATTTGGATTTAGCCTATTTCTGGAAATCCATTGTAGCTAAAAGGCAGAAAAATTAGGGTTTCCTCTTCGGATAATCGCTTTCGGTTGGCATTACGAGGTTATGCAAACTTACTATTTATAGCAGTTGGCTATTTTTAGTAAGTCTAATTTTGGCAGTAGCATCATCAGCAATTCAACTCAAGTCATTTTGCTATCCTTCAGTTTCAGTTTGGCTTTGGTTATCTCCATGGATTAAGTTTTATACTTAGTCATTTTTATGTTTCTCAGTTGTACCCCCACGCCTAGGAATGATCACTTCATGTTGTTTTTAAAAGGGGGTCATTAAGGGGTCAATGGTGCATTTAATGAATTATTAAATGCTTTATTGTTGCAAAGTGAAGTTGGACGCCTAAAAGAGGTTGATTAATATTTTATTATTTCAAAAAAAAGTGAAATGCTTAAAGTGGCGTCCCTTTTGGAAGTTGAAGTGATTCAACTTCTTGGAATTTGAAGAGTCTCTTGTTGCTTCATTTGCCAATTGAAGCTTATATATTGCTGCTGTTTGAAGAGCTGATTATCTTTGGAATTATTGTAAAGTTATGCTGCTGGTTTGAAATCCAGAATCCGGCTAAGGGAAAGCTTAGCAATTTGTCTCCATTCTTCGGACCTGAAACTATGGTTCCCTAGATGGTGGATTGAGAGTGTGCTTCATTCAGAAGTGCACATTGAGCTTCATTGTTGGAGAATTTGAAGTATTTTTCAGTTTTTGAGCTTGCTGGTTCATTCATGGCTGAAGGTGATTTTCATTAACAGCTCTTTGTACGATTTTAATATGCTTCTGGGTATTGAAGATATGGATTCCTAGCACTTGGGCGCCCCTTCCCATAGAAGATCAGAATTTATTTCAAAGTATTTATTTTTATTCTTGCAAAATCGCCCTTGCTAAGGGCCATACCATGTTGGGAGCATTGAGAATTGTGCAAGTAAATTAATGGATGACTTTTGAGGCTGTTTGTTCATCTTGTCATGGGCGCCTATCCTCCAAAGAATTGCAGATTTATATCAGACTTGTTTCAGTTTGAATTTCCAGTCCTTTCTTCATCAACAATTGCTACTAATAATCATGGAATCATTCAGAATCTTGGTGCTTTGAAAACATTGTAATATTGATGTAATTTGCAGCTCTCTTTCTATATTGTAAGACTGTAAACAGTAGTACTGTTCCAGTCCTTTATTGCTGCAATTATTTTCTATTTCTCACATTAAGTACCCCTGGATGGTTTACCGCCAGTGTGGATAAAGAACATTCTAAAAGCTTATCTATTCTATTTGCAGCTGTTCTTATTCTTTGTAAAGCTAGTTAGTAGTACTAACAGCTCTTCCTTTACTTGCTGCAATTTTATATCTGTTTTACACTCCCACAATTGAGTGGTTGAGTTTTAGAATAAACATATATCTTGTTTGTAATTTCCCCCCACGTTATAAGTGGTTGTGTGGACAGTATTCCCCCCACGTTAATAAGTGGAAGAGTGGATTTAAAGGCTGGCTTGCCGCCTAATAATTGTTGTAAACTCACCCACTGAATAAGTGGAGTATTCCCACCGCTTGTGGATGCCTGCACCAGCAGATGAATTGTACTTTCAGCTCTGTTTATGCCTAATGATCCTCTGACCATATGCTATCACCTCGCCCACATTGGGATCTTGGTGAACATTCTTGGTTAGAGTTATCTTCTTTGCTGGTTTACATTTTGGAGCTAACGCTAATCAGTGTTTGGTTGCTGATTTGAATGTTAATTTTGGGAAAAAATTAATGGGGAATATTTCACAAGCTCACCATGACCTCCCCCACATCAAAATTTGTTTAAAAATAGAAAATAAAAACATATTTATAGAATTAAAAAACAGAGGAATTTTCAAACAGTTATTCTAATGATCATTGATTTTAAAACTCAGATATTCATAATTACAGTTTTATGTTCATATATCAGTATTTCACTCACTTTTCATACAAAATTTTCAGTGTTCAACATTGAACGTTCTTTGTTCAATGTCACAGATGTTAATGATACTTGAATTTAAGCTCTTTAATAATGTTCAAGAGATTAACTAGCTACCATACAACTAAAAAACTATAGAATATGTTTTTATAATTCTTTTCAACTTACAAGATATATATAATCTGTCATGACCCCACCAGCCCTGAAAATTGGTAATATTTTCTTTAGTCACAGAAATGTGGAGAAATATAGGACTACAAACAAGATTTTGAATCCATCAAAGAGTGGACTTTTCGAGAATTAATTTCATGCCTATGTAGATTATAGAAATCAAGAAACAAAATTCCTCTATTTGTAACAATGGCACTTTCAAATCATCAGTGAACATACCCCAAAGAATGGGCCGTATAAATTAAGCTGCAAGTGAATTCTTGAATCCCTAGAAATGAAAAAGGGAAGCCTTGAAATCAAAAGAAAATTTTTAAACATTATGAAACGAAGAGAAAATTTTGTTGAGGTAACTTTACTTATTTCTTGTTAAAGTTCAAGCCATAGTTTGAAAACACAAAGTTGGCAAGCCAAAAATTTGACTTGGACTCGAGGCTCAAGTACAGAATCAGCAAAAAAACATGGCTAAAATAATTTTAAAATATAATTACACTAAAAAATTTATTAAAAAAGTGGGTGGTAGGGAGGGCATCCCTCCAAGGTGGCAGAGGGAGGTGGCATTGGATGCCATGGTGGCCGTGTGTTGACGTTTGAAGGGTTGCAGTGGCGGTGTGTTTGGACGTGTGCCGGGGTCTTGTCGATGGTTCTTGACAGGTTTTTAAGGACATATACGGCACCAGTTTTCATGAGTGCTTTTGGTTGTCAAATTAATGGGGACGGATTTTATTCTTATTGCAAGGACGTCCCTTGCAATGGTCTGGGTACCATTTGTGTTCAATGGCGGCGGTATGGTGGGTAAAGCTTGCTTATTTATTGATGGCCAAAGGCTTTTTTGGCATGCGTTCTTTGTAGCCTGTGGATGTGGTCTCTGTGGGTGTTTGTTTTCCCCAAAGCCGAATGCTCTTTCTGCAGAAGGGATAATGGCGAAGAGCTCGAAGTTTGTGGTTGAAGTTTCAGTCTCGGGCTTAGCTCGGTTTGGAGCAAACACACCGATTTCTTTGAAGTCATCAGCATGGTAAGCGGCATTCAGGGTAATTACAGACCAGCGTTTAAAAAGAATTCTATCAAACAATGATCCGTTAGTGGCAGCGGCTGCGAAGATGGTTCTGGGCACAGGCCATTTGGAAAATGGGGAGTATGGACGCGATAACCTGCATGTCTCTTCATGTTTCCTGGGTTCCATTCTGGATTTGAGGACTCTGAAGGCGGTTGCAAAGAATTTGCTGGTGAAATTGTTCCAAGAAGATTTGGTTGAAGGCGTGGATGAAGCCCTACGTGTGGTAATTGAAGGTAGAGGCTGCCCTAGGCCTTGTGACGTGGAAAGAATTCATGAAGATGACACGGTAAAGATTTTCCCTTTCCTTCTGGACTTGCATGAGCCGGGTTTGATGCATCACCGTAGGTTGGCAGGGGTTGTGATTGAATTTTTGAAGAAATTCTTTGGTTTGGTTGCGGTTGATGATATAGGTTGGAAATCTGAGTTTCAGGAATTTGCAAAGTTAACAAGTTTATGTAATGTGGGTGTAGGCAGTTCTTTTTTGCTTTGGGGATAGGTTTTGAATTTCCTCGTCTGTTGGTAGTAGCTGGTTGAGGAGTAGTTTTTATGGTCTTTTGTTCATACTTCTGGTCTGGAAGTTCTTCAGTGCTCTTGGTGTGTCTCTAGCTTTAATGGTGGCGGTAACTGTTGCTTGGAAGGTGGTGGTTTTTTGGCTATGGTGGTTCTTTTCTTGCTTGGCAGACATTTGTACTTAGTTTTTAATCAATATAATAATACTGACCTTACGTATCAAAAAAAAAAAAAAATTATTTAAAAAAAATATTAATAGATTTGGAGAACACAAAAGTCTATTATGATCATCAACTTGTCATAATTCAAATATTACCTATGTCATATGACCCTCAAATGCTCAAAGTTTGAAACTTCAAAGTTTAAAAGTCAAACAATATATTGTATTACAACAAAATCATAAACTAGTATAGATGTCTTAAATACATACATCTAAAAGATGCCAAGATATAACAATCTCTAAACACCTATATTGAAATTGTTATTATGAATTTATGATAAATATAGGCCTTGAGACTGATATTTCTTGGCATCTTTTAGATACATGCATTTAAGATATCTATACTAGCTTACATATTATTATATATCATTTATTTATATATCTACTATCTTATCTACATAGCTATTTAAATAATTTTACTTACTATTTTATTTTTAAAATACAGTTATTTTCTTAATAGTGTTACTATTTTATTTAATATTTAAAACTATTTTATTCACTTAATTTTTATTTGAAAAAATTATTTTATATTTCTACAAATTATTATTTACATATTGAACCACTTAGTTATTTCAAAAGTATTATTTATTATTTTATTTATAAAGTATATTACTTATTATATTTTTATTTACTAAAATACAAAACTATTTACTATTTTATTTACTAGATTAAATAGTGGTTTCAATAATAATAATAAATTAATTACTATTTTTATTGTTCTATATTTTTCCTTTTTTGTTTTGATTTTTTTGAAAAGTATAGTAAATATTATATATTTATAAGTAACTTATTGTTTTATTTAAAAAAAAAACATAAAATCTACTTATCATATGTACTAATATGTATTTAAAATATCTAAAATTTATTTAATTTCTACTTAAGTTTAAAGTTTACTTATATTTTATTTAACAACTATATACTTAAAAGGATAATACCTACTTTGTTTTTTAAATTTAAAACATATCATCATTATTTTATTTACTATTTTTATTACTCTAGTAATTTTATAGAGAATATTCTTAACGCTAAGCATTGTCGGCTACATATTTTATTTGTTTTTTTAGTATGTTGACAATTTAATAGTTTTTTTTTTGGTTAACATGCCAATGCCATTTGATGAAGACGGGACTCACACAACACGCAACATTCCAGATTACACAGACTTTGTAGTTGATAACAAATAAAATAGACAATTACTTGTGTCGATTTAAAACGATCTCACAATCGCACACAACAATTTATTCAAATTTGAAAACAAATCAAATACAATTATTCAATTCAAATTTCATGAAAATATACATTACAATTTCTTCAAACAACTTCATCTCCTTTGTATTCCTGCAACCTCTGCTTTTACTTCTCATCGTTGTCCTACCATCATTAATTCTCCATTACTCAATAATGCAGCTTCAACCCCTTGGCTCAATTTTCCCATAGTCACATCCTCTACATAGATTTCATTAACCAATGCCCCAGCCAAAATCTCCTGATTCCTTTTTGCAGTCTCCTCGCAAATTTGTATTCTAAATCTGCCGGTCTAAACTTCTAACATGTTGGCACCTGTGTCATGTACACTTAATCAACCCCCATGTTGTGGCATGTAATCTTCCTGAGCGTTGGTTTGCAAACTATACTCACTCCATTCGACTCGTATTCACTGCCTCCTTGAGTTCTATATCCCTGCGTTGTCCCCTCCTAATCTTGATAAACCTTTCAAATCCATGCATTCTTTGGTTTCCCATATACTATATTGTGCACTCTCTCTTGACCTGACATCGAATATGGTTTTGGTCTTACCATTTCTAATGTCGTTCCTTCCAATTTACCTTCCTTTGGCGCAAAACTTTGTTGTCATACACCTATTGACCTCTCCTTCTTGAGGTGTAACTTCCTTATCTTAACATTGCAAGTTAAACTCTGTCAAACAGCACCTCTTACTATATGCAACTCCTCTCTGATGCTCTGACATTCATCTTCTAGCACAGCAAAGTGGAGGGTTTTGCATGTTTTGCTTTCCTATACATCCCCTATCTCCTCAATTGCGCCCCCTTTCCTACCCTCTCATGGCGTTCTCTTTTGATTTAAATGGCTCCACTATCATTTGTATTCTCTTGTCTCTTAGTCTTTTGCTCATTTGATTACTTTCCTTCGCATTATATTTTTTTAAATCACAACTCTTGACTTTATCTCTCTTATTTTCCATAAACCATTACTATCAATAATAATATTTCTCAATTGCAAACAAACATTTTAACGTAAGACGTAAACTAAACCACTACAATTTGGGAAAAGTCACATGCAATAACTCTCCAAAATATATTATACCTCAAGAACATTGCCAGTGCCAATAACATTATCCTGTCACCAATAAAACGAATACATGGAACAAAAACCGAGTTTTGATGCAATTTCCTACCAAGAGCTCGGATTCCTCCAAAAATTTGCAGAGATGGGCGTATCGGCATTATCCAACTTCCCACCAAGCCACTCTGTCCTAAACTTCACAATTTGTGAAATTTTAAAACTTCGCCAAGTCACCAACCGAAGTCGGGAAACACTTAATTCTTCAAAACCATTAACAATTCGACTTCAAAACATCTACCATTAAATGTGGAATGAAGTTTAAATTTTGCTTGTAAGAAGGCTTTTCATGAAATCTTACCAATCTCCCAAAGCAATTTTTTTTTTTGGTGCTGCTGATTGTGCATTCACCCGGATGCTCCTACATCACCATTACACTCCACCCCTTCCTACCATTATAGATTATGCCTCTTGGCAAAATAATAGTTGTATGACAGCACTATAACTGTTTACATATGTAAAAAACCAGCCAAATATAATCTACAACCTGCTCTTCCCCCTTTTAATGCAACTTAAATTTTTGGGCCTTGAACTGTAAGGTAAGTTAGTATCAACATGAGGACTGATTGTTTCCTCGATAATGTATTCATTTTCCTCCAATGCATCCACCTCTGCTACTACTACTCTTTAGTCTTTACCATTCAGCAATATCTTCAACAATAAACATGATATCATTATGTTCTTTTTCAATAGTCCAATCACCAAAAGGATTGATAGCGTCCAAGTCAATGGCATCATGAGAAGTAGCTCCATCTTTTCTGGTTCAAAGGAAAAGGTTGTATTGGATGAAGACAAGGTTATTGAGGAGCTCCCGAGTTAACCTATTTGTCTTTTCCGTGTGGATGCATTCAAATAGGCTCCAATTGCATTCCTACCCAAACACTACACAGTTGGGACAAAACATATATACCTAGCCTCTGATGATTTGGTGTGCTAATGCCATAATTCTCCCACCACAAATATAATTTAAGATTTAAGTTAAAAAAAATTAAAGCTTGTTCAATCTTTCAAGTTCATACTTTCAAGTGTCTACTTTCTACCATTAAGATAAAAATTAGAGGTTTTTTACTTTAATTGGCTACTATTTTTTTCTCAAATTATTTGAGCAGAAGAAAAGGGCCTCCCCTCCATACCCTTGTGGACCGCCAATCATCAAGAATTATGTCTCTAATCCCATTATTTGGTACCATCTTGTCAATGCATGAAACAATGCCTGCCATGACACTCTCATCAACCCTAAATGTATCAATTGGGTTTAAGTAGGAGGCCAAAGCATGTATCAATTGGAGTCAATTCATCCATTTGCTATCAATGATGCACTAACTAATCTCATATTTTCTTTTGTTTCCATGAATGTAATGAAAATTGACCTCTATGGCCCCCTATGCATTGCCTCATAGAGGAAGTTGTTCGTTTATAATACTTTTGTATGCATTTGCCTCAGTGATTTTGTCTTCTTGTGGGAGAGTGGCATCCCATTTGGCCTCGCATGAGGAGGTGGGTATCTCACATCCAAGTGGCATGGTTTGGCCATGTGTCAACATCTTGTGTAAGGTCACCATGACAGGTGTTGCATACAACAGATTCTACAACGCATGTAAAAGCATGTAAGAGGGAGGTTACAAAGAATCTTGACGAGCATCATGACAATCTATGACGTATCTCATAAGCATCTTTCTAAAGGAGGTAAACGACAAAAGTTGGGCACACAAGTTGGTGGGTTGGAGATGACAAGCATATGGCACCTTATGACATGGTTATTTTTACCTTGTTGAACCCATCATGGAATAAAGGAAATGGTATTCAAGTCATGGACTATGCACCATCCTTGGTTGGCTCATGGTTTTCCAAAACCATTTGTCATTTTTTGTTGGTGTTTTCCTATTTATTTGGGTGTTTGGGTTGAGATGTCATGAATTTTTCATTCTAGGGTTACATTGTCAAATTTCCTCCAAAAGAGCAAGATGTAGATCTCCATGTTAAGGATCTCAACCTCAAGTGTATTATAACATGCTTTTGTTGCAAATTAATACATTGGTTCAATTATTTGGAGTGTGAAGTTTTTTAGTATTTACCCAAAAGGGTTTCCCCATGTATATTGGTGTTTCTTCTCTTTTGTCTATTCTTCTTTATTCTTGTTCTTAGATGTGTTAATTTATATAATATTATGTTAAAAAAATTTACTAAGTATTGAAATGAGAGAGAAAAAATGAGATTGCTCTCAAATTAAAATTCATTCACATTACTTAAAAAACTATTACATAGTATTGGCTTTCTTAGGCCATTATTCCCGTATGAAACTAATTACGAGAATATAACTTCCAAAACCAAATTTATTTATTAAATTAACAATAGCATGTTAATTTATTTATTTAACTATTTATGTCAAGTACTAAATTCTAACACCCCCCCTTAGTACTAACATAGAGAAAAACTAGAAATTAGTACAAATATTCTTCGTCACTTGAAGTGTGGTCCTTTCCTTCAATTATCAAAGCATTATCTTGCAACTTTCCATCAAGAAGATCCTGTGCTCTCTGTTTGCAATTCAAGTACGACATGTCCTGTCTTTTTACAATAGAAACATGTGCCACTTGCATGTTTGAACTTCGTCATATGTTTTGATTTTTTGTAAGAAGTACTAGCCTTGTTTTGTGCAGTCAATGCAACTTCTTCTTCTAAAACATGTTTGTTTCTTTCATCAAACAATGTGGATATAATAGTTTTTAGACTTGAATTGATTTTGCTTAAGGTGAATACCTTGTGAGTCATACTATTTAAAAGTATGGCTTTTGCATCATTTTCCTTTATTTCTTCATTTATACCAGCCAACTAATTTATCAAGGAACAGAATTTACTGATGTGAGACACTATATCTTCACCTTCTTCCATTTTCAATCCATACAACTTTTGTTTTATAGTTATTTCTGCACTATCAGCTTTTGATCCAAACATAGTATTCAATGTTTCCCAGATGTCCTTAAAAGATTTTTTAAAATCTACATGATGTAAATAAGGTTTAGATAAACCGAGACCAATTATAGCCAATGCTTTCTTATCTTTTACCTTCCATTTTTGAAGTTCATCTGTATCTATTGGCTTGGTCACTGTACCATCAACAATTTGCCAGAGATCTCTTTCAATTAACAATAATTGTATCTGTATTTGCCAACTGTGAAAATTATTTCCATCAAACTTTTCATGAAAGCTTAATTTATCCATTTTGTGTTGAATAAAATGTGTCCTTAAAAATAGTACTTATATCTCCAATATTCCCCACACCTTTATTTTTCAGAAATAAAAAGAAAAACTCATAAAGAAACCCTAAACAGCACACCCCTTTTCATAATGCCTTGACAGAAATTTCAAAGAAAATTCATCTGAAAAAACTGTTTCATACGTTGGGCATTAGCTTAGGCAACAAACCAATTATTAGTTGCAGCCTTTGCACTTGTTATCGCTGCCTTTCCTCTTTGCAGCGTCCACTCCTTTCCCTGCGCACTCTCTCCTCCTCTCAGCCTCACACAGCCTACTCTGTGCAAATTTAAATGCCAAATCAAGTGGGCGCAGCCCATTCAACTTCCTCTATAACTTTTTTTAAAAATTTAAATTTTTGGAATGACAACAATGAACAGAGTGGAGTGTTAAACAATGGCAAGAATGAACACAATGGAGAGAAAGAGAAGAAATGCAGATGAATGATAGAGTCAAAAAGGGTTTTGCACATGGTCTACATTGCTCACTTGTTGACAAATGCAAAAATGGTAGAAAACAATAGCAGTTGCACATGGTCTTCACTGCAGTACCATTGTAAACACCGCTGTGAGAAATAAACAAATGAATGGAGAGTAATCAGAGAGAGGTTCAAGAAGAAACCCGCTCTGATACCATATTGAAATGAGAGAAAAAATGAGATTGTTCTCAAATTAAAATTCAGTCATTCACATTACTCGAAAAACTATTACATAGTATTGGCTTTATAAGGCCATTATTCCCATATGAAACTAATTACGGGAATATAACTTCCAAAACCAAATTTATTTATTAAATTAACAATAGCATGTTAATTTATTTATTTTACTATTTATGTCAAGTACTAAATTCTAACACTTAGATCTAAAATCTACTTTACTTTCCCCAAAGGGTTTCTTCTCTTTTGTCTTTTCTTCTTTATTCTTGTTCTTAGATGTGTTAATTTATATAATATTTTGATAATGAAATTTACTTAGATCTAAAATCTACTTTACTTTCCTCAAAGTGTTAATGTGGGAAATTAGTTGTATCATGATTCCACTCTATGGGCATACTTGTGTGAACTTGTATCAAGCAAGTTGATTGAGAAAATAACATGGTAATGGAAGGTGCACACTGATTCATTTTTCCTTATAGTAACCCATCGACGTGCCATCCCCACTCACCAAACATAAAACCTTGATCAAAAGTTTTGTCACTGGAAAAATTGAAAATAAATTTTAAACTATTACAAAATTAACTTTTAAAAAAAGTATTTAGACAATTTCCCTATAAAATTTATGTTTGTGATTGTTACTTACCCTAAGCAACTCCTCTACTTCTTTTAAGAAATACTCATCAAAAATTATTCTTGCAGATTTCCCCCCTTTGGTTTTTTTCTATGTTATAAAAAATGTCTCATTTTGTCTTTGGAATAGAACTGGACGGAAGCAGGTTCGTGAATGGGCCTCAAGTTCGCACACAAAATGTACCCACAAGGTACCCCAGGCATCAAGGTTGTGCCTTGGCATTCACAAGTGTGCCTAGTAACGTCTAACATACAAACCCCATTTTTTAAATATTTTTTAACTTCAAAGAAAACATTTTGAACCCTAAAAAGGCCTAAAACATGAATATGGAACCTAAAGTGACAAATAACATCCATTTTCACAATTTCAAAGAACAAAAACAACAAAATATCATTCCATTTTGTCATTTGAAGCTAGCTGATTCATTTGAAAGGAGAAGGATTGCAAAGGTCTCAAACACATTTTGTAGGAGCTATGGGAAGGAACTAGCTTGCACAAAGAAGATTTGTCATTCAAATGTAAGTATTTTGAGTTTTTTTTCAATTTTTGAGGAATTTTTTCGACTTTTTTGAAAAAAAAAAAAAAAGAAACATTTTAATTGTTTATGTCATTTTGTTTTTATACATATTGTAAGGGTTACATTTTTTTCCTTATAGTAGTGATTTAATCAAATTGACTACTAGTTCAAGTGCAGTGGCCCTAGAGACTTAACCAAGTAAGCAAGTCAAATATTATAAAGGATCACCTCTATGAAAATATGTTACGGTGATTGAACAACTTGTAGGAGGTGGGGGGCTAGTGTTTGTCATTGTAGTCATTGTGGGGTCAAATATAAGAGCTCATATAGTTGAGTCAAAGCTCACCTTTGTGCTATTTCTTGCCAAGGAATTAGAGTTTGTCAAGAGCCAAATAAGAAGGGCTTACCAAAAGAACAAATTATGGCATATATTAGAGAACAAGAAGTTGATGCTGTGAATGAGAGAAAAATTAAGATCTCATGCTTTAGTCAAGAAAGGATTATGGGAGCCACCTACAACATCTCCTTCACTAGTGGCTGCCCCACATCCTTTCTTGGAGACATCGTCTACCTGATAGGAAGTTCCCTCTATTTCTTCCCACAAACAAGGCCCATCGAAGAAGGCATTTCAAATTTGAAACACCCATTGATCTAATTTCTTGATATTCTTCACCACTCTCTTGGCTCAATTTCAAGCTCAAAAAGCACAAGGCTCCACTCCCATTAGACCTAGTATTGGGCATAAACCAAATATAATTGCAATCCCACAAACACAAGATAGATGAACCTACTTTTATACCGCTTGATCTGTAAACAGCTAGAGTTATACTCCAAGTGGTCACCAACTTATCGATATGCAACACTAACTTGTTTACAACACCTTCTACAATAACCATCTCTACACTAGTTATGGGTCTTACCCCACACACACGTTTCATTTGTTCAATTAGCATAGTAGAGAGTACTAACAGATTAAAGAAGTGCTAGCATCATAGAACAATGACTATAAACACACCATGTAACCTATTGAAACCAAACTAGCTAAAAACTCCACAAGAGTGAGCTTCAAGAGCCCCTCATGTCACTATCTATCTATCTCCTTAATAGTGCAACACGCCACAAGCTTATACAAAGCTCTACCACAAATAGACAAGCTCTCACACATTTGCAACTGGTCCCAACAACTAAGATCACTCCTTGCTGTTACAACTTATGCTTGAAGAGTACAAACACGAAGGTTAAAACATTACCAATATTTTCTCCCCCCTTCAAACTCCCAAGTCTTCACACATTATATATTGACTCCACCAACTTCCCCAAAACTAAGGAAAGGTAGTTCAAATGTCCAAAAATGTAAAAATATCAAGTTAAACACTTTGAATTCCATCACTGTAACTTGCAAAATGTTTTTGCCGCTTGTGCTGGTGTGAAATCATCATGCTATTTATAATTTTTCTGTTCAATGCATGTCATGCCCCCACCATGATCAACACTAAAGTATTAAAAATATAAAAATAAATATTAACAATTTAATATTATTATAATATAATAATATAAAATATGCATATAAAACTAATATAAAAATAAATATGTTAAAAATAAGAAAACATATAAAATACTGATATAAAATATCAACAACAGCGAATATGATAAAGAGCATGACTAAAAGTCAGCGATTAAGAGTAGCTATTAACTATAAAAGAGAAGCGATGAGATTATATATGGGCAGCGGATATAGATAAGGCATTGGAAACTTATATTAGTTATAAGAGCAGTGATTAGAGGCAGTGACTGTATTTATAGAAGGCAGTGATTAAAGTAATTAAGTTAAAGGTAGCGCTTGGTCATGAAAAGGTATGTCCCTTGTAAAGACAATAACATTAGTGAAAGGGTGTGACCCTCTCTCATTAGAAGGATATATAAGGAAAGACATATCATTTGTAAAAGGGGAATCAGGAATCAGGCATTGAATCGTATATGCATTCAGGGAAGCTTGAACAATGTAATATAATCAGATTTAAAGACAGATATATGAACAGCAAATGAGGACAGAAATACGAGGAGTAATTCCTGAGTATAGCAGCAAATACATTAATATGATATAATCAGATTTGGAAGAAAAGATACGTGGGAAGAAGATGGTTCAAGAAGAGATATATGAAGACAAATGACAAATCAATAAGGGAAGTAAGTTTAAATATAATTATAAACATACACATATATATAATATTCATCTGTCCATATGAAGTGATTATTGGAAGGTTGAAAGTAATTATATATATACACGATCATGCAATAATGATGCTTGCAGCAATTATTAATCATTATTAGTAATTATTCATTTGAACTAATCTATTGTTTCTCTTTAAGCAATATCTTCTGAATATTGAAAACAGATTGAACGGCAAGGCAATTGGAGCAAATAAAACATAATTATCTGCACTCAGCAGACAAGGGCAGAAGTCAGCATTTGTTAATATATTTGCATCTTAGAATATAGCAGTCTTATATTTTTGCAGGCATTGTGGTATGCGCTATTATGATTATGGTGAATGATGATATGTTTATTGATCTCTATGAATCTGGATATATTTAGTGTTTGTAATTCTCACCAAGCAACCATGAGGAAAAGTGGAGAAGTACAAGTAAGGTAAGCAGATACTAGATTACTTTCTAAGTACGCCACTCCATGTGGATGACTGGGGGTCTGCCACTTGGGGCCAAGGGGGTGAGTGACCGCCCTTGCGCTTAGAAAGAGGAATCTACAGGCCTCCTATTGAAGCTTCTTCCCAATCTCTACATGGATAAGTTCTTGGGAAGGATTCAAGGAGTCTCAATCATAAGAAGGATGGATAAGGCAACATGGATAGGGAAAGCAGATACAAGTTTATCCACTAAGTATGCCACCCCATGTCGGATGGCTGGGGGTCTGCTACTTGTGGCCAAGAGAGATGGTATATCCGCTATTGGGCTTAGCCTGGATAGCTTCGAGCGGACTTATCATGTTTCTCATCCAATTCCTATTATGATTAAACTCCCATTATGCATTATGGATATGGTGTAGTTTAAATAGATTTGAAATAGTTATGTATTTACATGGTTTAAATAGATAAGGCATTTATTACATATATGAATTATATTCCAATATTACCTAACATGATTGCAGGACCTAAACCAAGATTCATCTTTCTTAAAGCATTTAATTGGTAAGTTATAACCCTAACTACATTAAACTTGTGATTCTAGGGCAAGATTTATGGCAATACCAAAAGGGGACATTACACTGAAGTAAACAGAGCATTCACTGATGCAATCACATATTTGCTATGGTGTTTACATAATCACCACATATGGAAACCAATGATGTCGCCAAAAGAGAAGAAAACACTGACTAATGTCATCTACATTTTGATTCGAACTCATCCTTGCAATGTTCAAACCGCTACCTATTAAAATAAGTAATCAGCTTATGTTAATGCTCAATCATTTCCTATAATTTAGCTTTTGATTGTTTCTATTTTCTCCTGTAAATTAGCTCTTTTGTCATTCCTCTAATCACGTCATGTGATTACGGAATCATCACTATGTAATCTTTATATGTACATTCTCTGCATTTGATCAATCTAATCTGATTATTAAATCTACATGGTATCAAGAGCAGGTTAAGTCTGGGCGCTAATTTTTTCATGGGCTTTTTGAAGCCATAATTCGACGTCTTTTTTTTGGGCTCGTCTTTTTGAATCGGCTTCTTTGTCTTCTAGGCGCGCATTCTTTTTTCCTCCTGGTCGCATTTTTTGAAGTGACCTTCGTGGTCAAAAATCATGGAGGTTTTTTTTTTTTAAAATCGCGATCCTTTTCTGCCCTATATTTCGTGGGCCTGTTGAAGGAGATTCGAGGGTCTGCAATGAAGCCCGCACTTCGGACTTCTTCCATTTCTGGGCGACGTCTGCAAGCGCACACATTAGTGCGACCTCCTATTTTAGTCAATGATTTCTTTTTCGCGCAATTTTTTACAGGTCTATGCTTGTATTGAGGGGTTGCGACCTAGTCGGCATGACTTCGTTTCTCTACCCGACAGGATCTGTTTTGTCCGCGATTATGCTCTCTGATATTCTACCCATGCGACGCTTGTAGCCCGCGCGACAATCTGAGCGGCTTGCACAATTTCCTGTGGTTTTCGTGCTTCTGTATTCCGTTTTTACGTGAGTTAGAAACGCATGACATTTTCTTAGCCATGTTTTTCCTAAAAATTTGAAGTCATAATTTCTACATTATTCTGGGCGGCGTGGTTTCCTCTTTGCTACGACTAGGGTTTTACAGATATTTCATCTATTTTTCAGTCGAAAAAAAAAAAAAAATTGGGTTCAAGATTCTATCTAGGTTTTTTCAAGAGGATTTCTGGGTCGTCGTCAAATTTTTTTGGGTATGTTAGAAATCCATACATTGGGATTCATGCCAATTGTACATGTTTTTGCCTCGAGATTTTAACCTGTTTTCTATCCTTATTTTTGCCTTGGAATTCGTGCCATCAGTATTTCAAGTATTTTATTGTACCTAGGGTTTCGTGTTTTTTAATTTGCAGAAATTTTTCTTTGTGCCTCGAAATCCGTGTTCGGCTTTCTTCCTCAGTACAAGGTGTGTCATCTCGAATTTTGTGTTGTCTATCTACTTGCATCATCTTTGTTTTTCGGCCCTCGAAAAGTGTGAAGCATGGCCTCTTTTGTTAAGAGTTTTGTAGCTTCGGGAGATATTTTCCCTTAAATATATTTCACTCAAGGCAGGTCGGCCTTTGTCTTATAAATAAAATTTGTACTCTTCTAGGTCGGCCCTAGAAAGGAAGATCAACTAGCTTGTATATATAGGAGAAGGTGCCTCCTCATTTCATCATCATTCAATCCATTCCAATTCAAATATATTCAGCAGCAGATTGGACTTCAGGAGAAGAGTTAAATATTTTTGTGCATCTAAAGAAATTCCACTATATACAAGTGAAGATTCATTGTATAAGATTCGCCCTTTCTAGGGCCTGACTGTTGAGTGCTATTTCTGCACTTATTTTTTCTGATTATAAGAGAATATTTTGCTTGGTTTTTCTCCCTCGAGTAGGAGGGTTTTCCCAGGGTAAAATATTGTGTTTATTGTTTCATGTGAATTTTCTGCTAATTTGCATTTCTGATCTGAAAACTAACATGGTATTAGAGCAGGTTCAGGAAATCCGATCAGTTTTGTCTAAGCAAACATTGCAGGTCGTGGTTGAATCTTCCCTCTTCAATGAGGAGTTGAATGTATAGTTTGTTGCTGCAACTTCATGTTTAGGTTATTTGGTAATGGCTGTGTGTGAAGATGAATTCGCCAAGCACAATAGAGTCAAATTAAATGTATTCCTTATATGTTGTTCTATCATCGTTAAAGACCTGGTGCACAGGAAAATAAATAAAAAGTCGGGACTTTAAAGAGGCATTGATTTTATTTGGAGATTGAAGGAGTTGATCATTTTATTTGCCGCCAACATAGAGGAATCGCTATTGATTGAGGAGGCAATAAATTCACTCTTTGATAAGTTGATAATCTCAACATTCCGATAATCAAAGGAGTCGACTTTGTGTATTCATTGCAGCATAATAGAGACAGATCACATGAATTTCCAAGCGCAATCTACACAATATTGTGGTTTCTTTTGTCTCCATCTGGAAATGCCATATTTTAATTAAAGATTTATCGAGAGCTTCAAAATAAATAAACTATGGCGTCTGGAAAGAGGAGTTCATCCAACGGAAGAATTGAAGGGTCCATGATAAAGGAAGATTTTTAATTGGGGAAGCTTATAATACGTGGCTATTGCAGATTGCAGAGATTTCACCGTCAGGTAGTTCATTTTGTTAAGTATTACAAGAGGAGGTCGAAGATTATATGGGGAGTTGATCATATAATAAAGATATTCAAATATCTTAAGCCGATTTCATTAAGAGACAAAATATTTTCAGGGAACGACTCATTATTTCCAGCCTATCTCATGACTGTCAAGCTAATACCTGGGAGGCGTATTATTTCCTGAGTTAGCTTTAGAAATATTATAATTGAATGGTCAAAATTAAGAGGTGCTGCAATAATCGAGAAGCTACGAAATTGGTCATGCTCGCACTATCTCCCGTGGATGTGGTGTCTAGCGATGTTGTCTGGTCACGGGCAATTGCTACTCAATACTCTCATGTCCTTGCTTGAGAATTGGAATGAGTCCCATGAAGTTGGAAGCGTGCATGTTGACCAAAGTCGGAGGCTTGTTGAATGAGTTTCTTCTAAGAGCCATGATTTACAAATTGGCGACATCGGGCATATTGTGAATCCCGATTGGGCACTCAACGGTAGTACAGATATTCACTGTTGGTTGATTGTTGTCTATTCTACTCAATAAAGAGATAAGTATTTTATGTTTGTATCTTTGAATAAAATGAAATCACATTCTTCTAGGCTGAAATTCAATTTCTATTATTTCCCCTAAAAGTTTGCTGAGTTGTGCAGAAAGGACCTGACATCGATTATTTGGGACCAGCTAATTTTATATTGATTATGGTTGAGTCGTGTGATTTTTTAGGAGAGGTTGTGGTTTCTTTTGAGTGGTGATCGCTGGCATGAAACCTTTTGGAGATACCATTCATGCTAGTTGTGAAGATTTTTGGGTGTGGCTTTGACATGAAAGGAGAATTGCAATTTCGATTGTGATTGGTTGGTCGCATCAATACCATTCCCTATGTGCATGGACTGTGACAGTATCTTGATTCAGTGAGAGGCCTGGTTCTATACTGAATACGTTGGCTGTATAATGTTTCTGAGAAAACTGAGTTGAGCAGATTGTCTTTGTAATCTGTAGTGTTGTGATTAGCATTTCCAAGAGCATAAATTGAGTAAAGACGAAAGAAAGATATAGAAAAATCGACAAAGATAAGTTCTATTATTTCTTCAATTGATCTATCTAATGATATTTGCCATATGACTACATGCTTCATTTGTAGTTTGATTTTATGAACTATTATTAATCTCCTTAAAATGCAAGATGGATCGAGGAGCAAAAGGATGATGGATTAATTATCAGAGATTGCATAAGGAATTTAAAGGAGGAAGAGCTTGAGGCATCTGATGAGGAAGTCATGTCGGCTGGAGAAATGAACAAACGTGAAGACTTAGCTTGCAGCCATGAGACTGAGTTGGTGACACATAACTTCACTGGAGACATCTCTCGAGGGAACAAGGTTGGGCCAACCTTGGATGGAGAGTTTGCATCAACAAAGAAGATTGAGAAAGATGAAGACACTAAACAACAGAGAACCTATACAGATTGTCATTGCGATCAGCTACTTCGAAGAGGAAGAAATGACATTTAGAGGGAGTTAAATTCCAAGAATTCAAGACACGAGTTGAGATCATCTCCAGGAAGAGGACTAAGGTTTTGAGATCCATTAATGGAGGGGAGTTCACTTCCAGAGGATTTTTGTAATCTCTGTGTTGAGGCAGGGATCAAGAGGGAGTTATGTGACTCACTGAGAAGAACTGAAGGTGTCAGCTAAGTGGGTTGTAGTGTTGCAAGGCCAGGTGCTAAAGTCTTTGGAAGACCTATTCAGCTGCAAAGAACGGAATTGGGCAAAGTCAATCTTATTTTGACATTGGTAGCACAACAAACCTATTCAGAATAAGGTGATCTAGGATAAGGTCGAGGAGGACAGTCCTGGACTCTTGCAAGTCAAGAGTGTCGAAAGTGTGCATTGGAAACCATTCCTCTAAGGCAAGCATTGCAGGCAATCTTGGACAAGGAGGTCAGGAGGTTGATGCAAGTACTTGGAGCTTCAGAGGGAGTCACATCATCATGAAGATTTGTTGTAATGTATATTTCTCTGAGACAGAGAAATATGAGGTGAAACCCCTTGTAGTGTATATTTCTCTAAGACAGAGAAATATGAGGTGAAAGCCCTTGTAGTGTATATTTCTCTAAGACGGAGAAATATGAGATGCAAGCCCTTGTACATCTCTAAGACTGAAATGAGACGTCATGTTGAGAGACTATGTGATGAAGATATCTTGTACATCTTTGAGACTAAGATGGACACCATGTTGAGAGACTCCATGACGAGCCCATGTACATCTCTGAGACTGAGATGTGTTTCTTTCCACAGATGGGAGTAGCCATTCTAGATGTCATGTTGAGAGACTCCATGACGAACCTTTGTACATCTTTGGAGACTAAGATGTGTTTTCCACAAATGGGTGTAGCCATTGTGGACATCATGTTAAGAGACTCCATGATGAACCTGTGTACATCTCTGAGACTGAGATGTGTTTTTCCACAAATGGGTGTAGCCATTGTGAGTGTCATGTTGAGAGACTCCATGACGAGGATATTTGAAAATGCCTCCCTAGCTAAGAGGGAGTGTTAGTGTTTTGTAGCTTCGGGAGATATTTTCCCTTAAATATATTCAACTCAAGGCAGATCAGCCTTTGTCTTATAAATAAAATTTGTACTCTTCTAGGTCAGCCCTAGAAAGAATGATCAACTAGCTTGTATATATAGGAGAAGGTGTCTCCTCATTTTATCATTGTTCAATCCACTCCAATTCAAATATCTCCAGCAACAGGTTTGCCCTTCAAGAGCAGCAGATTTGACTTCAGGAGAAGAGTTAAATATTTTTGTGCATCTAAAGAAATTGCACTATATACAAGTGCAGATTCATTGTATAAAATTCACCCTTTCTAGGGTCTGATTGTTGAGTGCTATTTATGCACTTATTTTCTGATTTATAAGAGAATATTTTGCTAGGTTTTTCTCCCTCGAGTAGGAGGGTTTTCCCAGGGTAAAATACTATGTTTATTGTTTCATGTGTTGTTTCTCTGCTTATTTATATTTCTGCTCTGAAAACTAACATCTTTGACCAACATCATGTTGGACCTTTCGAAGTTCAATGAAGATGCAATTACAACACATGGAAACATCGCATGATGATGATATTTGAGTATTGATGTCTTGACTAGATTGTTCTGGGCACCATGACACGACCTCCCACAGTTGATAAGGATCAGGTGAAGTTTGATGAGTAGAATTGGGAAGCCGTTATGCTCATAAAGTTATTAGTCACTGATGACCAGTTACCTCAGGTTCCTTTAGGTAAATCAGAAAAGGAGATTTGGGATCTTCTGAAAGCTCTTCATGAGACTTCTGACAAGAGTCGTGCGTTCTTTCTAAAGAACATGTTTTCCATCATCATGGATGAGAATACACCTCTGTAGACACACTTGACTAGGATCAAGGACATTCGAGATCAGGTCGAGGCTATTGGTTGGAAAATGGAGGAAGAAGATATGGTGGTGATCACTCTGAAGAGTCTACCACATCCGTATGAGCACTTTATTGAGACACTCAACATTACAGTGACTAATGTTGACTTGATGTTTCTAGATCTCTACAATAAACTTCTACAGCAGGATCATTGGAAACAACAGTTTGGTACTAGTGCCACTTCATCCTCTTCAGTGTAGGCATTCCCTGGAAAGACATTTCAAAAGAATAAGGGCAAGCCTTTGTCCTTTCAGCAACACGATTAGGGGCAATCTTCAGATTCTTCGAAGTCGAAGAATATTCAGTGCAATTATTGTCACAAGTTTGGCCACATGAAGAAGGATTGCCGGAAATGCTTGGCCTCTGCACAAGGCAAGCAAGGAGAGTCTAGACCGCAAGCACATATGGCGGAGCACATTGAGCAGAAGGAATTTGCCTTCTTTGCATTCATGGCAAAGAGTCCTACAGATCTTGCAAACACTTCTGCTTGGTACATTGACTTTGGTGCTTAATGCCATTTCACGCATCGCCGGGATTGGTTCATTTAGTACACGCCTTTCAAAGATTCAATTATCTTTGGAGGAGGCGCATAGTATACTGTTGTCGGCAAGGGCAACGTTCAAATTAAGTCTGGTGGGAGAAATTTGATATTTCTCTGTGTATACTTTGTATCTGGCATGGAGATGAACTTACTTTCTGTAAGTCAAATTATGACTCACTCTCCTCAGTTGGACATCGTCTTTAGTGTGCATACATGCAATGTTATTGTTATTGAGACGGTTCTGATCATTCAGGGACTTGAGGATCATGGTCTTTATAGACTTGTTGATTCTGGTGATTCTCAAGAGCACGCTATGGCAGCTAGGAGCACTTCTATTAGTAGTCTCTGGCATCAGCGTTATGGGCACCTGAACATGAACTATCTCTCTCAGTTATCATGAGATGATCTCGTTGGTGATCTACCTACGATTTAGACTCAAACTCATCGAGTTTGCGAAGCTTGTCAGGCTGGAAAGCAACATCAGACTCCTTTCTCTGATGGCGACTCATGGCGGGCTTCAAGGGTTTCACAGTTGGTCCACGCTGATGTATGTGGTCCAATGCACACACCCTTCATCACTGGATCTAGGTATTTTTTGCTTTTTGTTGATGATTTCAGCAGAAAGATGTGGGTGTATTTTTTGAAGCTTAAATCAGAGGTGTTTAGCATATTTCAGCAGTTTAAGGCCTTGGTGGAAACAGAGTCTGGTTCTTCTATTATTACTCTCAAAGTCGATGGCTAGATTTTGTTCCAAGACCTCCACATTTGTGTTACCTATGGCATAAAAGTATGCACTCGGCAAAATGGTCTGAGTCGGCGTCATAATCGCACCATTCTGAGAAGTAGCCGCGTTCTATGTTGAAACAGACATGTTCCTATGAAGTTCTAGGCTGGAGTGGGCCATATTGTTGTTTATCTTGAGCGGATCTCTCATCTTTGTGAAGATGATGACTCTGAAGAACCACAGTGCGGATGTAAAGCCAGAGCATTAGTCCTTGAAGGTTTTGGCTCCGCGGCTCATGTTTGGATCCCTCATGCTCAGCACTAGAAGTTGGTTAGTTCAAGAGCCGAGCTTCGTGTTTTGAGGGTTATGAGTGAGAACCATGAAAGACGCCTGAAGCCCGATAGATCTGGAATAGCGATCATCCTAATCTTCAATCGTGATGTCGTGGTTGATGAGAATTGTGGGCTCTTCTATCAATCTTCTCCTGTTTGTTCTGAGGTTTAGCCTCATAAAGATTTTGATTTGGGTGTTTATCTTCCACTTGGTCCACTTTATGGGAGGGATTTCGCAGAGGTGCAAGCACCTCAGCAGTCGCTTCCACCACCAGCCCCTATTCAGCAAGATCTAGATGTTCTTCCAAATATGTCAAAGGGTTACCCCAAGTTTCCGGGACGGGGACGGCAGGGGACGGCGGGACGAGTCCCCAAGTTTCCGATTTTTGAGGCCAAATTTAGGGACGGCAGGGGACGGCTATATAAAAATATAGGGAAATTTTAAATGTTCAATAGATAACATGGATAAGGCATGCATCATATACATTATAGAACATTCACATATAACATTTGTGTTCAAGTTGATATGGTTTATTGGGTATGCATTGATCTTAATGAATAAGTTAGAATTTATTCAATGGAAAGCTTGATTTTGAACTAAGAAAACAGATACTCTGATGATAATTTTTTTGTTTATTGATAACTGGAACAAGGGAGTGCAGCCTTCTGAGAATGATAGTGAGTTGCATTAGGCAAATAATTTGCACAGTTACCATGTTATTGTTTTGCATGATCAGATGTCCCAAGGCCGCTATGTATCATCTTCACAAGAGAGTAAGACCTGTGAGACTTATTTATGAGGCACAGTAGAGCACTGAGTGTTGGGTTATTCACTGGAATTCATCTTGGCACCTCCGTACATAAACCAATATTGATTCTTGAATAATTGTATCGGTTACACTTATCCAAAGTTTCAAGACAACAAGCAATGGCACCAATTTATTTAATGGGTGGACATAATTAAGTTCACACTCCCTTGGTATGAAAATGTGTTTTATGTTTTGTTTTGACCATGCTTTGATGTGGGGCACGGTTGACCATCCTAGGGATGGCCAGGGGACTTCTAGGATGGCTAACTATCCCGAGGACAGCCAGGGGACTCCTAGAAGTCCTCTGGCCATCCCCAAGTCCCCTGGCCGTCCCCTAGCCATCCGGAGTCCCACAATCCCTTGGCGTCCCCAAGTCCCACAGCCCGTCCAGGAATGCAGTGCGACCGTCCATAGCTGTCCCCTTGCCGTCCCCGTTTGAGGGCGTTTCCTAAAATTTTACCAAAGCGAGGCCGGTCCCCTGCGATCCTCTTGTCGTCCCAGTGCAGGGCCAGCAGAGGATTTTGAGAGGAGACTAGCGTCCAGGTAACCTTGATGCCATGGGTTCCAGCTGATCTAGCAGAGGTTGTTCCTCCTAATTTCGATATTGGTTCATCTACTCTATGGCCAAAATGGTGGGCTTCAACGATTGGTGCTCTTCATGATGATGAGTTACTAGAGGGTAGATTTGCTCGAAATAAGAGCAAACAGCAAAATACAGTGAATTTTGCTCTTATGGCCAACCTTCATAGCATTTCAGAGCCTCAGACATTTACAAAGGCTAAAGGCACACATGAGTGGGAACAAGCTATGACAGTTGAACATCATAGTCTCATGCAGCATCACACTTGGGAGCTTTCAGATCTTCCGCATGGGAAGAAACCCATAGGCTGCAAATGGGTTTATAAGGTTAAGTATAAGGCTGATGGAACCCTTGATAAATACAAGGCTAGGTTGGTAACCAAAGGGTTTTCACAACAAGAGGGCATTGACTATGAGGAGACTTTTGCTCCTATAGCCAAGATGAGTACCATTCGGCTTGTCCTCTCGATAGCAACTCAGTTTGGATGGAAAGCCCATCAAATGGACATAAAGAGTGCCTTCCTCAATGGTAATTTGCAGGAAGAAGTTTACATGACGCAACCTCCTGGTTTCAAGGTTGCTGGTAAAGAACACAAGGTATGCAAAATGGTGAAAGCACTCTACGGCCTTAAGCAGGCACCACGGGCTTGGTACATGAAGATTGATCAATACCTTATTGATCATGGCCTTCAATGAAGTCCTTCTGACTCAAATCTGTATGTCAATCAAACTGGTGATGATATCTTGTTCCTAGTTGTCTATGTTGATGACTTAATCATTAGTGGCAGTTTAGATCATCTGGTTGAAGAGATCAAACATAATTTCAATCAATCATTTGACATGACAGATTTGGGACTCCTGCATTATTGCCTCGCTATAGAGGTTTGGCAGTCTATTGGCAGTACCTTCATTTCACAATCGAAGTATGCCAAGAGCTTGTTGGACAAGTTCCGAATGACAGATTGCAAACTAGCATCTACACCTATGGAGAAAGGGCTAAAGTCATCAGCTCAGTTGGATTCACCCGTGAAGAACAAATCAGAATTCAGGCAACTTGTGGGCAGCCTCATCTATCTCGCTACCACTTGACCTGACCTTAGCTTTGCAGTGGGCTACATCTCTCACTTCATGTCAGCCCCTAAAGCTAAACATTGGGTTGTAGCGAAGCGTGTGCTGAGATATGTGAAAGGCACTTTTGACCTTGGCATTTTATATGGGAGGTGCAAAGATCCAAAGCTGATTGGTTATACAAACTCAGATTGGGCAGGTTCTGTTGATGACAGAAAGTCTACTTCAGAGTATGTATTCAGTTTGGGTACAGGTGTAGTTACATGGACCAGCAAGAAGCAACAAGCAATGGCTCTCTCCTCGACTGAAGCAAAATATCGAGGAGCTGTTAAAGCAGCTTGTGAGGCAGTTTGGCTTCAAAGGATGCTCTCGGACATGCAAATGTCTCAAGCAGGACCTTCTCCCTTGTTTTGTGATAATCAAGGGGTCCTCAAACTCGCCAAAAATCCAGTCTTCCATGAATGGACAAAGCATGTTGATCTTCATTGTCACTTCATCCGCCAGCTTGTCGAAGACAGATCCATAGCATTGCAATATGTTCCGACAGAGGATCATACTGCTGATATTCTCACCAAGTCTTTGAGCCCGGATAAGTTTGTTAGATTTAGGGGGCATCTTGGTGTAGTTGATAGATTAAGCATTAAGGGAGTGTATTAAAATAAGTAACGAGCTTATGTTAATGCTCAATCATTTCCTATAATTTAGCTTTTGATTGTTTTCGTTATCTCCTATAAATTAGCTCTTTCGTCATTCCTCTAACGTGATTACAGAATCATCACTATGTAATCTTTATATGTACATTCTCTGCATTTGATCAATCTAATCTGATTATTAAATCTACATAACATGAAAACAACCAAATTATAGTCCTCTCATTGACGAAACTTATCAAAATTAGGTCAAAACTTCATTATAAGCTCTAAGATTTCACAAACTGAATGCTTTTTTTAACTGAGAGGAATTGGCAGGTTTAGCCCAACGACCCAGAGTTTAGCTCTTTGACAGGGCAAGCCCAGCCTATAAGCTCTCAGATGATGTGTAGTGGACCCCACCAGTAATCACCTTCACAATGGCTAAACTTCAATGATAGTGACACATAGACCACAATGGCCAAACTTCAACAATCCATTTTTTGGATAACCTATTATATATTTAAAAGTGATTGATGGCATATAGATGCAACACAACATCTAACAAAACAAGACCATAAATATAAGTCAATTTATTAATATGGAAAATTTGTCAAATAAGAAAGTTATGTTGCATTGAATTTTTTCATTGATGAACTATTGTACACACCATTCCATAAGTATGAAAACATTAATCATCACAACAAGAGACATGAATAGTAGCCAGAATCAAATAAATAAAAAATGCATTGAATAGCTCTTAAGGCCATGGTTCTCTATATATATTAAAAAGAATACTAGCCTAGAAAGTAATGAGATGGTACCTGTAGAAAGTCACATAGAACAGCGACAAAGTCCCGGAGTTTTTGCATGAAAATATATTTTTTCCCTGCAGATGCTAGAGAATTCTCAAGAAGGGTAATGTTTGTCAAGGAAGTAGACAAATTCTCATCAACTCTGTATAAATCAGCCGTGGTCCTTCCGTGAGTTTCCTACAATTCAAATATACCAGTCAGTAAACAGTTAGAAGCACCCAAAACCAAATATAAAGTAACTATGTGACCAGATAAATCATTGCATTTAACTCCACAGCATGCAAGGCAGAAAAAATGTCACTAATTGGCTGAAGCCTGATAATACACAAACAATATCATCCAAACAAATATACTAAAAGCACTAATTTCAAATAATAACAGTTAAAAGTAACCCCTGTTGTAGGTTGACTGGTTTACTCCCAAGTCCGATCATACAATAAAAACCCAAAAGTTACAAATATTGAATAATAAATATCTTCTAGTTTCCAAGCGGTTCTAATGCATTAAATGCCATGATTATTTTGGAATAAGCAACTCCCCTGCTAGGAATGGGACTCTGCAATCCTCTAGTGTGGTGACTAGCAACCAACAAGGTATAATAATGGAAATGGCCTCTTGAAAGTTCTATAGAAATCCTGGTGAATCCACAATAGGGAAGCACAATATCGTAGGTAATCTTTCTCATAGAGGAAATCAAAGTTCAGATGGATGGCAATTTTTTTCTGTGTATCAATTTTTTGCAATTCACAGACTACAGAGTCTTAATAATATATCACTCGTATGATGATTTAACTTCTAAATTTCCTATCAATATATCACTGGCAAGAATAGGAATTAAAATGAGTGCAAGTATATAAACTAAGAAATAGATGTCATTTCGTTTCATTTCAACCAAACCATCAATCTAGCAAGTGTTAGCATAATACCAGCAAAATTTACCAATGTTGTCATGTAATCTGATTGATAATCATTGCATTGTTCATGAAGAATCTTCCCAAATGGATAGAATATTACTCTAATGTCAGTGTTCGTTCAATCAATGTTACTAACCATCAATTTGAACTCTTTCGTATTTCCCATTTGTCTGGAAGATATGATGAACCAATCATTTGTTTTATGATTTATCAGTGTTGACAGTGGCAGCTGTGGATTCTGCTATCAGGTTGTCTATCCCAGTTATTATATTTTAAATGCAATGTGTAATATCCCATTTAATTTTTTATAAACCCTAGCTCACAATAATAGTTTGCACAACTAAACATAAATATGGAATCACCCCGGAAATTGTAGTTTAATGGCTTATTATCTAATTCAGATATAACATTAAGAATATAGCTTAGAAAAGTCTGAATTTATCTTCTGAAGTGGCTGCTAATTTATCTTTGAGTCTGCAGTGATCTACTTCTTAAAGAAATGCCTTTGTAACGTCTCCAAATCTGTCCAATATCTACCTTAGAATGCCACAACCTGCTGCTAGGTGAAAGGATATTTTAATTCAAACTCAGAATGATCAGATTTGCACAATGGTGATCTCCATGTGAAATCACTCTAAGGAATTGTGAGTTTTGATCCTCCAATTCCAGATCTAAAGAGGTTTTGTCCTCAGGGTAATTGAACTGAAATTCTATGCTCCACAAGGAGTAAAAATCAGATAATAAAAATGTTTCTCGATGATGCTCCTTTCGGTCTCTCTTAAAAACCTTTGTCCTCCAATAGGCACAGCTCTTCACATGCCCCTTGATATTATTGAAAATAAACTTCATTATAGATTTCATTTTATAATATTAATTAATCCTTTTTGGAAATGGCTGCCTTAACTACTGCGATTTGTTTTCTAATTCACCAATTCCTTCTTATTTCATAGAATTGTGATTTCATTGAAGAGCTGTATGTGGCAGCCACTCCCATGAATGCTGCAATTAATTTTAAGAAAACTTGATGGTTGAGGACTGGGAAATGTTCTTCAGATTTGCATATGCCAGGATGAGGACTAGAAAAATCTGGTAACTGCTGACGAGAGCCCATTGTTACCTGATTCATCTGCTGTTTGCTCTGCAAAACTCAAAGAGAATACAACAATTTAATAAAATGTATATATGCATAAATCCTGTCAGTATTTGTTTAGTAATGGAATTGTGGGAGCTTGAATTCCATTTTGAAGAGGGGAATCACAGATGGACCATTGCAATAAAATAAATCAATTGTATGAAGGCTCCAGCAGCACCAGCATGAATTGTTTTGGTCAGAAAAGAAACAAACTGGCAGCTACAATTTTTATTGGGGTGCTTAAGGCACGAGTTACCATAAAGAACGGTACTATGTATCAATCCTAAGCAATTTAAATTTCTAAGCCAATGTAATTTTCTTCCAGGATCTGAGAAAATCCATCAAATATGAGTGCCTGGGAGACCTATGAAGAACTAAAATAGCCAAATTTGGGAGGTGGAAATGATGAAAATAGAAAAAAATTGCAACATAACCCCTAAAAAATTCCTTGGCAACCAGATTTGTATTAAAATTGTTGAGAAGATAGTTCAATATAGTGAAATTGGTTGGATCTATGAACTAGAGAGCTCAAATCCCAGTGAAAAGACAGCAGTGAACATCACAAAGCACCCATCTCCGACAGCTTTGATGATTGTCATATAATAAGCTAAGGCTTTCATAGTAGTACTTGTCATTTGAGGTTCCTTGCACTTGCGAAGTTTAAATAAATAATAGTAGTTCTGAAATTGTTTTTATCTCCTGTTGATGCTGGGTTCACGTCTATCTTACTAGAAATGGAACACTCAGGAATGACACTTGTTTCTCAAAAAGTAGGTGTTTCCTAGGCTCTTTCTGGCCTACAACTAACGACCAGCCAAATTCAGCTAAAAAAACATTCAGAAAAACAAAAAAGTAAATTCTTGTCTACAAAAAATGACCAGTCAAATTTCCCCATTGATGGGGTAATCAACAAAGATTCTAATGAGCAATTTTGCCTTTTCGACCCCACCAAAAGTTGAGATCTACAAAGATAAATTTTGATGGAGCAGCTAGAGGTAACTAGGGCCTGGCAAGTGTAGGGTGATGTTTTGGCCTTCTAAAGGACTCTTTGTGAAAGGTTCCTCTTTCTGCTTAAGAAACAAAACAAATAAGAAAATGGAAGCTTTAGCAATCTTGGGTGGTCTTAAGATAGCTGTTTCATCTGGTTTCAGATGGTTCGAAGTGGAAGGAGATTCCCTTGTGCTGATTAGAGGTTTGAGTAAGAACCTACTGAAGAACTGGAGAATGAACAGTATTATCAAAGAAGCCCATTTATTGTATAGCCATTTTGACAAGTTAGTGT
>VDFB02383309.1:130758-158770 GCA_007258455.2 Sequoia sempervirens | reverse complement strand
ATGTCATATGCCAACTAATATATGGTAGAAACTGTAGACACGTCAAATTTGCATTATGCATATTCATCCGCTCAATAAATAAATCAAATGCATCACATCCATTCACCTGGTAAATCGGGTTCTTATCATTTAAATAAATCAAAAGCTCACATCATAGTTTAATTAAATAAATCAAACTTTATTTAATTAAAATCTCAAAAATCATATTCCATCATTTTCTAATTCAAATAAATCAAATATAAATCCTAAAGTCAAAAGCAAAACACCGCTGCTAAATTCAACCAATATCTATTTAATCTTAACTCCTCGATTAAATACTTTAATCTCTACCCACTTGCATTCTCTAGATTTGGCTAATTGCACATGAATTATATTTAATTGATTTATCAAAATCTTTATTTTCAACTTCTGGCATAAAGGAGAATATTCTCCAAGTTTGAATCTCCCCAAGGGACATGTACAACGTCAGAGCATTTATGAGGCCTTACATGTCTCTTACATGTCCCCTTCCAAAGGTCAAACTCAGCATTCATTGCACAAATTCAAATTCAAATTCTCCCTCTCATGGGCACTCTTCCCAAATCTTGCACATACATCAACCAATCACCATTTGACAAGTGTCCTTTCATTGGTCCAATCTTAGTCCCACATTGGTCCCTCTTCAACACTTAGCATTTTGAAAATCCTTAAATAGAGGCTTCAACATTGAGCAAATCCTCCACAACTTTTATGCAAGGTTACTCTCTTAATTTGAGAACTCATCTTGCTCATCATCTCCATTTGCATTTCATCATTTTAGCTATTGATCAAGGATTGGGAAAGGGTCACTAGCACATGTGACACCAATCCACTATGGAATAGAATTTGACTCTTGTTTTTCTCATGCTTTCACTTAGCTTATGTTGATAACTTACTTTGTTTGCATAGATAACATGAGCAATTATTTCATAGGGATTCTATATCTGATTTGCTTGATTTAACTAACAATACTCATGCTTGTTTGTTTTTGAGCAAAATGCAAATTTAGGGTCTACAGAAACAATCAAATACAAATCACTCATCTACATTGACTTCATATCACAAGTACTACATATGTTATATTTGTCATGAGGTATATTATCATTCATACCACGAGGGAAAAATATTTAATATAATCTATTGCATACTTGAGTGTTCTCCCTCATTCTAGCCAATTTATTGCAATTAGGCTACATCCTCCCACCTATGTCCTCTTGCCTCTCCTCTACCAATATCCAATGGATATAATGGTAGGGGCATGATCTCTACCAATAATATTTATGTCTCCTATATCCATGGATTGAGGGGCACACCATTCTAGAGGCTAAACTATCTAAGGACTTGCTCATAATGAAAATTCTCTAAAGATGTGATGGTCCTCCCATAGTATCGCTATGACCATTTAATCCTCAACTAATGCTAATACTCTAGACATCATCTCATATCTTTGTATGGATTCCATGTAATATTGCTTTTTTCAACCTAGATGGTCATCCATCAAAATAATATAGGTAGTGTCCCACTGGTATGATCTAGATTTATCATTAGCTATATCTATATGTACACTTAGGAGACACGATATCCTAATGTGCTTATATGCCCAACAATGTAGAGGTATTACAAATTAAAGAGTTGCTCCCCCAACTATCAATAAAATTGTGTAAATAATCATACATATAGATCAACGTACTTCTCCCCAGGAATAATTCATGACATACCACTCTATATCTTGAACTAAATGAATAAAGTTATAAGAAATTGTGGATCCCTAGGAATCTACATGAACCAATATGAAAAGTATCAATAGCAACCACTTGTGCCCCTTGAATGTTGTGCTTGCTATAATATTAACACTCTCCTCATGCATGTACTAGTTGGCTTATACCATAATAATAAGATTACCTATCTTGCTATTATGTGGTTTAGTAATTAGCGACTACTTGTCTCCCTCATATTGTTCATTTCATGATTCACTACACATCCTCAAGTGTAACAATCATATTCCTACGAGGCATGCAAAAGGTGTTAGTATTAGAGCCCTACCTCTTTGTAAGTGATGTAAACATTTATACTTCATAAGACTAGCACTTGCACCAGAGGGGGTGCAAGGGTTATGCCGATAGAATACTATATTAAAATAAACACAGTAAGAAAGTGTAGTTCAAAATATATTCAAGCTTGTTGGAAAAATTTACAAAATATTTGCAAAGTTGCATGGACACAGATACAGATACAGATACCATATGGTATTGGATATAGATACAACCATTTTTTAAGACCCACAATATGGATATAGCTAGATTCAACATTAATAAAAAAAACATACATATATTTTCTAAGTTATTAGAGGAGATTTTCATTACTTTAAAAGCAAATAAGAAAATATAAATTAAAATAATATTAAAATTTAAATATTAATAATTTAGTAAAGAATAAATAGTTAAATATATATTAATAAATTTTATTTATATTTAAAGAATAACTTTTTTTTAAAAAAAAAAATCTCTATTTAAACAATATAATATAAATATAAAATTAAAAACAATTAATTTTTTTAAATTTGTAAAAATTAAAACACCAAAAAAAAATAGTAGAGTGGTATTGGAAGAAGACTTAGAAAAACATTTGTCTTCCTTATTTGGTGTAGGTTTTAATAATACAAAACAAAATAAAAAATTGCATGATTGAAGTTTTTTAAGATAATATTTTGGAAGATTCATGTCAGTTTTTTAAAAAATCAAATCACATAATATCCGACACGGCTAGAAAATCAAGGTTTTTTGGGGCACGTGTGGGTACAATATCCAACGTGTATCCATGGCGTATCGCACAAGTATCCGTATCGGATTTGGGGATACGTGTGCCCGGGGAGGGGCAGGGGTGTATCCGGCTACTTTGAATATTTGTAATACATATTTGGTGATAGAAAATTGAATGAAATATTTGTATCTATTTCATTTGTGGCGATTGTGTAGTAGATGATTTCATGTGCTAGTATGAAATGAGTCGACACATAGTTTGTTGCCTTTTCATGTATTTTGTTTCTGCATAGTTAAAGAAGTTAGTGGATGTACATTAAAAATGCATACTTGGTTTTATGTAAACGGTATAAGTTGTATAAAAAAAAAGAGTAAGTGTTAGAGAGGAGACAATATAAGATTGTTAGCATGTTAAAAGCAATTGTTGCAAAAATATACCAATAAAAATCAACCACCTGCACATGATGAAATTGTGAGTAAACATATGAATATGAAGTTGTATAATAAGATGGTAAGAAAAAGAAAACAAATAAAGTTTATGTTAGTTACTAAAAAACAACCATAGTTGTTGCAGTTCTACCATCTACATGCTCTTGAGTCTTAATTCTTTTAATGCAAATGTTGTGATTGTGATAATTGTTAAACACCTTTCAACCATAATTTGTAATGAGGAATTTTTTTTGTATCTATATGAATCGAATATATGATCTTGTAATTTATCTTGTGTTGTAGGAGAGGAACTATTTATTGTGCTTTTGGCCCCTAATAAGGTTATTGAAATATTTCATTTTTTTTCAAACCATTTTTCAAGTCTTTTGGTGGGTTATCCATATCTGCAATGAAGATCTATCACATAGATGCTAGTGAAATGAAGGTCACATTGAAGGTCTTATCTATCACACAAAAATTCCAAGCATGAAATGGAATATGTAATTAGATTATATAATGCTCTCCTCAAAACTCGATAAGCATAAATATTTGTCATAGATGCTACCGCTACAGGGATTAAATGGTGAGACTACCTTACAACTACCGGGCCTGACAAAAAAGACATGCACAAATTAGATCATGGCAAGACACGGGCTTATTAGTCTCAAGGAGTTATTAACCAAACTACCAAATAAAAATATTCATATGAACAAACATACAATTTAATTATCAAATCTTCTTAGTGACTTGCTACTTACTCTAAAGGAATTATTGACGAGGCTGCCAAATTGGCCTTTTAAACACTTAGTAATATTGAATAACATATCATAAAAGATATTTTAAAAACTGCGGAGCTAGGGTTCATGGCTTGATTAAAAGATAGTTAACATCCAAAACAAGAGAATTGAGGTAAATAGCAAATCTGGATATTTAGGCTTGCAGGTCTTTTAACAACTGCGAATTTGAGAATCTAGCTAATCAAAAATTAGAATATTCCTTGACAAAGACAGATTGAAACATAGCATTAGTAAGATATGAGGATTGATACCAATCATTCTACTAATTTTATCACATTAATTAGACCCACCATAAGAGTAAAAGAGTTTCAGTATAGTGTTTTTAAATTGAGCTTTGAATAAGACCTATAAAAAATATTTTATAGGTAAGATTTATTAGATTTATCACAAGTGGTATGACAATTTGAGTGCAAAACATGATAACGATATAGCAAAATGAAACAACACATAAAAAACAATTGTAGCCTACCTATAAGATAAATTCAATTGTAGTTTTCTTTGCATCCCACATCTCACAACATGGAAGAGACTATGACTGTCAATAGTAATATAGGTATCATAAAAAGTGCTAAAAGGTCTTACTGTCATTATTTATAAGCCAATCCAGAGCAACAGTTTCCCCATCCTAAGTGGGGAATATCTGCTTGCATTATCATGTTTAAAAACACATGAGAAATAATAAAAAAGTTGTGTCTTTAATTTGCAGAATATAAATCATAAAGTGATTCCATTCTATTATTTTATAGAAGAAGAAATCCATGTAAAGTGCATCGGTAAAACTTCTCCAGAGTTTAGGAGTACAAATAATAATTATAAATGGTGATGAGATATTCAAACTTCATTTTGACTGTAAGAAAACAAAGTCCTCAAAAAAGACCAATTCATTTATTGGGAAGTATCCAGTTCATTTATAAAGGTCTACTTTCATATTATAACTAATTTTATTTCATATTGTACACAAATAGTATAATTACTTATATGGAATTTAATAGCTAGTAGAAGAAAAACTATTAAAATAATATTTTATAGTTTGTTTAAAATAGTAAAATAATAAGTAGCCAACTTCAATAAGCAATGTGTCACTAGCAAGCACAAGGCAAGTTATTATAGCCCGTTGAGCATATTCTGATGTTACAAATCTTGCCGTATGTAGTGAATACTGAAATATTTGACTATCAAGCACAAGTGGAACACCCAATTACCTATCCATTTCAATATGAATAGAGTGTTAAGACTCAATGGACCTATTTGGAAACCTGGGAATGAATATTCAAGCAGAACACCATTGTCATTTAATAATGGAAATTAAGAATCTCCATTATAAGGTAAGCCAATCATCTCCCAAGACATTCAAGCTTGGGTCTAGAACAACAAAGGCGTATGGACAAAATCAAAGATCCTTTTGACTCTTTGAGAATTTGTTTTGAGTCTTGACTTTGGTCTAAGATCCACACTCTATAATTGTCAAAACTTGATTTCGACATTATTTATCCAAGATAAACATATTGAAAATTTAGAAGAACAACTAGTCTTTAATATTTATATATCATATCTTTTCACAACATTAAGGGCTTGGCTTGCCAATCAAGCTTGATAAACTTGATTTGTATTCCATGCATGCTGTGCATTCTACAGTGACACAGTCCACTCTAGATTGTCTTTCCATAGAAATTAGTATTTCATAAACTAGATAGAAGCAGTTTTATTCCAATGTTCAACCAAGTTATCTTGCAATTAGTATTTCATAAACTAGATAGAAACAATTTTACTAGATAGAAGCAGTCAAAGCATGCTTGTTTCTTTTCTAATGACCAACAATGCTGTAGAAAGATATTAAAACACATTGGACAACCTTGAAATTGTGTTGTTATCTTCTTGTTGGGGGGTTTGCAACTTATCAAACTAGATAGAAATTAGTATTTCATAAACTAGATAGAAGTAATTTTACTAGATAGAAGCAATCAAAGCATGCTTGTTTCTTTTCTAATGACCAACAATGCTGTAGAAAGATATTAAAACACATTGGACAACCCTGAAATTGTGTTGTTATCTTCTTGTTGGGGGGTTTGCAACTTATCAAACTATTTTTCACTGTCCACTTATAGACCTCCTTTGATTTGTATTACATTGCCAACTACATTTTCCCCGAGACTCTTGATATAAGAGGATGTTGAACATGAAAAAAGTATTAGGTTTATTCTAGAAAACAGAATAAGAATAAAGCATAGACCTAGTTTAGGAAAAATAGAATAAAATACAACACAGAATGATCTTTGAAAACTAAAGATTGTTTTAGGATGATCAAGCACAGATGGTTCTTTCTTGAACAAAGCCTGTCTTGAGGAGTACCTAAACATAGAAGGCATCCTGTTCAAAATGTACTGTGTATCTTATTGTAATTAGCAAAGTTTTCAGACAATCTTGTTTCCAGAATTTATTCTGCAGCATTCCCAGGCAATCTTGTTTCCAGAAATTCCCTACTTAAGTGATATGGAGTACCAAGCAAGCCAAAGTCAGAGAAAAAATTCAACCAATGGACTAATATTCTGTGCAACAAAATGAATTGCAAAACTTGTATTTCCAATGTCCTACATGAGGAGAAAGATACACTATTATATAGGCATAAATATGCCTAAATTAAAGGATTTGGAAATATCTTCCAAATCTTCACATAAAGACTCAATTTAGCAAATAACTATTTTATGCTAACCTCCTAACATCCTAACTAACCATTAACTTTTGACTTATACTTTTAAATTTTTAACTTTTTACATAGGATTAAAAACTAAAAAAATAATAAATAATAATTTAAATCCTATGCTATAACCTACACCCTATGAATCCTCATCATTAAGTTTAATTGATTGCATTGTTATCAGAGCTGGAATTCTGCTAACCTGTGAAGCTATAAATAGTACCCAAGATGATTCAGAGCAAAGAAGCAATGAAAGAGTCCTAAAACAGGTTAAGAAAGATAGTTTCCAGCCTCAGTTTCTGAATAAGGAAAATATGAGCAAGGAATTGAGAAAGATGACACAGACCATGCAACAACTACATCACTATAGATGCAATAAATTATTTTCATCTAATCACTTTTCAGGAAAGATCCCTTCTTTTGAACTGCAACAATTTCGTTCTTTTCTTAGACAAAGAAATGCAAAATAGATGCAAGGGATTTTAACAAAGATGCAATTAGAAGGTGACGGGAGTTATATGGTCATTAATGATGACTTAAGATAGAATTATAATTTCCAAGTATAATATGAAGAGAAAATGGATATACACACCAAGGAATTCACAACTGTCCTAGCGCTGAGAACAAACCATCTCTAGATTTGATGGGTCAGGAAAAGTTGAACTATTAGCATGAATCCACAGACTTAATGTCCAAATTAAGATGGACGTAATGACTGATTTGGATAAAATTTAGTTTGCATTGCTACAGTCAGAGGAAACTAAGCATGATTGGCATCATCGTGTTTAGATGTCCAAGAAATTGATAAGTAAATTTAGTAATTGCTTGGCATCAAGTTATCATTCAGTACCAACATCCAGCATCGAACTAATAAGCATACAAAGGTTGTGCATAAGACCTTGATAGTTATCTACAGAATCATGTGACAAATTTACACATTGCATGGCTTTAATAGTTGCACTTGGTAGAAAATTGATATAACACCACACATCGGATGATAATTTCTATAGCAATATTCGGTGCTTTGTTAATGAATAGTTAATCTTCATTGTTGGGATGCCTAGAACACCAAAGTACAAACAATAGAAGTTTTCATTCTACAACATCAACAGATCTTATGGGCTCAAGAGGATAATATGAAAACAACTCTAGATAGCATAGAGTTATAGGAAGACCAACATTACTCATAAATGAAATTTGTAATTGGAAATCAGGTTTTACCATTTTCCTTTGGTTATATGTATATTCTAATAGACAAACTAAACTAAGGAAGGAGGCACCATAGAAAAATTTATTCTGTGTATTATGGTCTGGTTGAATTATTTATCAACAAGTTGAACAAGTAGCCTATACTCTCTAGTTACGCATTACCATTAGTGTACATAACATCTTCCATGTATCCTAAGTTCCATTATTCTCAGTATAATGGAGCTATCAACCAAAAGGGATGATTGTAGGAATGATATTTGCTTTGGATAAATGAGATGCAGAACAATTCCCCCATATTGGCTTCAAAGTTCAAATCAAATTGACCAACCTATTCCAAATAGAATAGGATGGAGAGGTTGTAAAGACTACAATTATGATACAGTTTTAAACACTAGGAAACCCTTAAATCTTTGATTATTATAGGCATGCAATTCCTTACTGATATTTAATCAGGCGCAGGTGCTAATCTACTTCAAATCTATGCTTATTCAGGAGAGAAATGTAGATTTATTCTTCAAACTAAAAATACAAAACCATACCCTGCATCTTTTGAAGGTAAATCACATGGTATTCAACGCATAACCTAGAATTTAATTGAAACTTATCATTTATCTCCTTGCTGTGAAGTACCTCAATAGTTTACGCATTTTGTTACTTCATTTCATACCTTTTCAGGAAAAGCATGATGAAAAGACTCTGTCTGCTCTTCTGGAAAAGGCATATGCTCATTGTCCCTCTTTCTCTCCCCTGTTTCATGTTTGTTCTGCCTCCCTTCTCCATTGGGAAAGCCATAGAGAAATTCTGTCTCCCGTGACAGAAGCCGAAATTCATCTACTCTTGGATGAAATTTTAGCATCTCTAGGGAAGAGATGGAAAATGAATTCCTAACCCATTTTTGTGCAGACATAACCCTGACGATGTCATTGCTCTGCCTTACTCTTCAGGTACCATGGGTCTGCCCAACTTATACAAATATTCGAAGAAAAGCTTCTACGAATTACACATCCTAAAATTTGAGGTTAAAAGAACTCAAATAATTCTATACTAATAGGTAATAGATCATTCATTTTAATATCATCGTTACAGAGCAAAAGAGACATTAGAAACCCCATATCTAAATTATCTTCTGGAAACCAGGCGCCAAACGATGGTTGCATAAAAATGATAAATGTGGATTTCAAATTATGAACACTTCAAGCAGTGATGAATGGTAGTGGGATTGAAGATATTTTGAACGCATTTAAAGCCGAGATATTTATATATGCTTTTCATTTATTGTGAGTAGATTGAAACAACGGTTGTGTGGAGAACGTGAGATCTGATTTCCCTCCAACAAACTATTGACAGTTTCACAGCAATCCAGAAGTTGTTTTAAGCGTGAGACATGTTTTGGATTAAATCTCACACCATATATAGCCTATCGGCTAAAGAGCTGCAAAAATAAAGGCTACCAAAAAGTTTATTCTGCAGCCATCAAACAACTTGGTTTTCCGGGAGCGTGAGACTTGTTTCAGGCCAAACCTCATGCAATATATAGCCTATCGGCTAAAAATGCTAACATGTCTCATATAACCCAAACCAACCTTATCTACCATCTAAATACCTACAAGCGTGAGATCTAGGTTACAAAAATTGCATATGTGGTAGTTGTTGGATTGTTGTCTAACCTAAATCTCACCCACTTAAAAAATGATGATAAAATAGTTCTCAATATCACAAGAAATGAAAAAAATTCAAACCAACCTGAATTAGCACAAAGATATAAATTTTACTATTTTGGATCACTTCTATGTGTATTAGTACATTTTGAGGATTATATTTGCATATAATAGTTCACAATAATGGAACTCAAGTCACTTATGTGGATCTAAGGTGACCTTTGTAGGTGTACAATCTAAATTAAAACATATCCCACACTAGTTTTATATGCTATTTTTTTTTTTTTTTTAAATTGATATTTTTTTATATTTACTTCTTTTGGAGGGTTTCCATCATCTATATCAACACATTATCTCAATGTGGGTGGGATTGTCGCTTCTACAATGAACCAAGGTTTGATTCTAGATGCTCTCTCTTTTGGGTGACTATGAAAATGAGATGTCCCTTTAACCCTTTACCCTTCTATATATAGCTATATGAAAGATGAAAGTTTTAGGTTGTTTAGTTTTATTTATGTAAACCCTGACCAAGGTCAAAATATTTCTCATAGTATTCAATTTAATCTAACTTAATTAAAACTATTCATATTAATAAAAAATACAAATGATTTCAAATTTATAACTTAAACAAAAGTAAAGGGTCAGGAATGGAAAACACACAAATGACAATGGGAAAGTAAAGAATTTATCTCTAGATGATCTAAAAATTAGAATAGACCAAAGGGTTTGGAATGAGACTTTTAGAATTGGAACAAGCTAAAAAATATAACCTTTTAAATTTGATAGAGACACCAATGTTGGCCTTGAACACCTTATAGGTCACCAATGTTGGTTGAGTGCACTCCTAATGTTCATAGATAATTTTGTAGGTTGCTAGTACTAGTAGGGGTTGCTTTTATCTATCACATACACTTTTATAGAAATGCAAGTGTTGGTCACTTATGCTTCTTGAATGTTGGAATTTGTTTATTTTGGGGAGTTCTATAACTTTTAGGGCTAGATAACCTCTATGCTCTAGTCTTAGATCCAATGATAGCTCCTTCAAAACTACATGAAAAGGGAAAATGGGTTGGGCCATTTAGGATATTTTCTTTGTCACCCCATATGATGGTATGATTCAATCTCAACAAAGCCTTAGGATTTTTTTTAAGCGTGTGATGCCCTATAATGAGCTTATTACTTGTCCCATTTATTTCACCATTCCTTATGATTTAATCCATGTTCATGATGTTATAATATCATTCCTAAGATATTTATGAACTTTACCTTGATTCCCTGAAGCATTAACTATGATTAATGATGATTTATAAATGATTGTATGTTTTAGTTAGTTGATGCTAAATTATGATGAATGATAATTATTAAATGTCAAGTATTTATAGAAGGATTAAAATATAATTTGTGGAAGGAATGAGTCGTTCATGCAGCTGAAAAGAAGAGAAACAAGTTGATAGTTGTCAACATGTAGTTGTAGCTGGAAAAGTGTAGAAAAAGTCAAAAAAGACAGTTTTAGTAAAATGAGCATATCTCCCTCATTTCTTAATAAAATTCAAATTTTCAAAATGATCTGGAAAGCTGAAAAGGAGGAGCACAAAACCCAGAAAGAGTTTGAAGAGATACACAATATTAAAGGAGGTGTTAATGACAAAAGTTGACTAAGTAAAAAGTGGCGACTGAGAAGGTAGAGATTTAGTCCAACCTCCACCATTTACTATACTCTGAGTTTTAACTTGAAATGAAGTTGGATATGGATTGCTAGATATTTATACACATCAAAAAATCCTCCAAAAAATCAGTTTGATCATAAAAGAGTTCAAACAAACTCTTTTTCCAATCAGCCAGATGAAAAGTTGTAATAGGATTCTATTGTCTAGTCATTGTATTTGTGTCATTTGAAGAATAATCCTTTTTCTTGTTTGAAGGAATGATGGGACACCTATTAGATGCTTGTTAGCCTATATATTTGACTATGTAATCAAGCAAAAGATAGAAGATAATATAGAAAGAGAGAATTCAGTTTATTATTATTTTTAGTCACCTACAACCATTGCTGAAGGCACCCGCAACAACTACTGTGCATAAAGGTTTATTTTCAGCATTAACTGTGTTTTGTTTAAATTATTGAATTTCAGTTATTCTTTCACACAAAGATGATAGATTAAAAGTTTCTCATGGTGCACATACAGTGCAGACCCATCATAAGTTTACAAACCTTGGTTGATAATTTAATGTAGGCTTGCAATGTTAAGTTGAATGTTCAATTAGGTACATCCCTAAATCGTGTAATTTCACTAAGTCCACAACATATTAGTTAGACTCTACACCCTAGTATGGTGAAAGGGAAGTAGTGTGCACAAATTTAGGTCCTAAAGGATAAAAACATAGGATAAATCCACCTAATGTGGCATGTGAAAGTGAGATGGAAATATTTATGGGTTATACATATCTTGATTTGAGAAGCTTATATTTATATTTGTAGGAGAGGGATGAGAACATGTGAAAATTAAAAACCCAAGGCATTAGAATGGATTAGGGATAATGATGTACATACAAACAAAGGGAATGTGCACCAAGGATGATAAGGATTCAATAATGGAGGACTTGGAGGAAGTGCAATAAGTTTGTTTTAAAAATTTCTTTAGTACGAGAGCTTCAAAACTCTACAACAATTGTGGAGATAAGAAACCTCAGTATAAGTGTAGAATGCCTATAGAACGAATATGATGATCACTTTTGAATGTCTTAGTATATATCTAGTTCACATCAAGGTTTAAGTGATTTTTAGAAAAAAAATATCAAGATAGGTCTGGGTTTAGATTAGAGGCCTCATTTAAACTTTACCTAGACACTAATATTTTTATTCACATTTTTTTTGAATTTGGCTTCAAACTTCTAGAGTAGGTTTTAGATGTTGGAAAAGGCTCATCTATGGTTGTAAATTAGTCCATTGTTAGAAAAATTATTAGAAAATGGAAATTGAGTCATAAAATACACCTAAGGGAGTGGACACTACATTGAGTGCAAAAACATAAGGCAAAAGTTGTAAAGTAGGTAACTTTCAACCTTCCACTAGAGTATATTGCCCCCTATGTTTAAATTTTTACCTTAATTGCAAAAACTTGACGTAAGACATATTTACTTATGATGATTAACACAATTGGAAATAACATAAGACATGGATGCATTTTCTAGTGAATTATATGTTTCTTTCATTTATTATGACTCTTATTAGCTAATAAAATATTTATAACTAATATGGTTACTATGAAATATTTATATATATATATATATATATCATTTTCACATACCTTATTTGTTCCTATATTTGTCACTTTATGTGACCTTCACAGTTGATTATTTGATGTCCTTTCACACTCACATTCTTAGAAAATATTATTGACTAACCTACATATTGATATTCACATTATTAAAATCCCATATGATATGTTGTATTATGCTTATAATACTTTTCTTTATCGACTATTGTTGGCATTGTCATATTACTTTGGACAACCCTAGGGGAAATCTCATCCCCTTGCCTTTATGTGCTTACAAGTTTAACTTCATTGTGCCTCACACAATGTTTGTTGGAGTTAAAATGACACTGAGAGGGGGGGGGGTGAATCAGTGTCTTAACAGTTTGACAAATTTTAACAATTCAAAAAACATAGCTTAGATTTGATCTCAATGTTATTCTGATTAATGCATTCATGAGTTGAATGTAATCATTGATAAGCAGAATTGAGAAAAATAATAATCCCAACAGTGTACAAAAACAACAACACAGTAAAGCAGTGAGAACACAGAAGAATAAAGTGACACAAAAATTTGCCGAGTGGAAAACCCTCTTGGGGTATAAAAACCACTCCCTAAATGCCTTCCAGGCTTAATCTTTTAATCAACTGTTCACAATGCCTTATAGGCTGATTTTTGAGCACCCACTCAAGGAGCAACAACCCCTCGTTTAGAGATATCTATCTCAAGGAGTACCAACCCCTCAAATTATGTTTTGAACAATAATAATAACTCAAAGGATTTCTCTGTTTTCAGTTAAGCACATATTTCTCTATTTTCTCGTCTACATAATACCTTAAAGATTCAACAATTGAATCCCTAAAATACTTCATAGAGAAGAAATTTACAATCTCTGCATCTTGTTATTAAGATTTTATTGCAGAGTTTTATCCATATATTTTCATATAGCCAAAGAATGATAATCTCAGAATTACAACAACAGCAGCAGAAAAGAGTTTTCTGCTTCTATTTATACATCTGCCAGATAGGTAATTGTCTTAAGGAGTGACGACAGAACAACCAACCCAGCTAAGAGCCGTTCTCAAAAAATCTGTAACATATGAGTTCATTTTACTGCATAAAAAGCACAACTGTCCACCACATAAAATCATAACCTCTAATGCATAAATGACAATACTCAGTCAGGGCATCATATTGACTGAGATGCAGAGAGCAGTTAAATAAAAATGGTGATTATAAACCAGTATGTGCAGCATGAAATGCATAAATAAAAATACCAGACAAATCTATAACTCCCATGGCTCCATCAACCGCTGTCGAGCTTCCAGCCAAAAATGTACCAAACAAACCTTCCAAAAAACCACTATAAAAACTGTTACAGTCAGCAACAATAGAAAAGAACAGATTATGAAACTTTCTCATGATGGCGGCTAGGCTAGGGTTCGATACCCAGCTAAAAGAATAAACTCAGAAAGTTTTCCCTATTCCCTTTTTATTTCCATCGATGACATGTTATGCCGAAGGAAACTTTAATGTCACTAGACAACCTTATGTTTGTCGCTTTCGCCAAGACCCATCAGAGTCGGGAGAAGTCATATCAAATACATAATGTCATGCTGAGAGCTCATAACATCCTTCTGGTCGATGAGACAAAAAGGTTCTCTCATCGAAATGAAACCATCATTCGCTATCGCTATAGCTTTTGATATCAAAGAGACATCATAGAGATCAACTTTGTTATACCGAAAGTCATTCATTTGACTTTGTCGACAAGACACACCATCCTCGCCATGACCTCACATCGATGAAAGAGTCTCACTAAAAAGAATTTTCAATTCTTACGAGTCGCTGTAACCTACAACCTTTGGGGAAACCTCTCGGAGAAAAAATTTGTCATACCGAAAAGAAACTTTATTCACTGAGTCGCTGAGACAATGCCAATCTCTCGCCGAACGAACTTCATAAGACTTAGTCGGCAAGACCAAAAAGTTTGCTATGACATTCCACCGAAGCAAAGCTCTTGCTGATACACATCCATCCACCACCGGTCGGTGTGACATTGCATATTCGTTATAACCTCACGCCGAAGCCTTAAGCTCTTTCCGATGAGTTTCCATTTAATCTCTGATCGGTATGACATACCAATATCGTTGAGACCACATACTAAGGGAATAACATATGTCGATAGAGATTTCTTTCAGTCGCCGAAACAAAAGACAAGACTTTCCGAAATAATCTTTCTTGTGCCGATAGCCAAGACACAAAACACTCGATGAACCACCTTATGAGTTAGTCGGTGAGACCCGACTCATTCGGTAAGACCTCCCAGCGGTGGACACAACTCATGCCGATAGATCTTTCCACTGTCACCAAGACAACGGGAATGTCACGCCGAAAGCAGCTTGTATGTTAAATTCAATCGACATGACATCAGAAATGTCTTGCCGATAGGCAATAAAGACATTTCAAAGTGGACGGAAGACTCATCTATGCCGGGATATGTAAGCCGGAATGAGAAACAACCAATACGCGGATATGCAAAAAGAACCATCCTGACAAGAAATCCAATGAAAGATATTTTGTCATCAAGGACAAACCATAAACACAACTGAGGTCCAACAAACTCCCCCTTTGTCCTTGATGGCAAAACACAAATGACTCTCCCCCTTTTTGCCTCAAGGAAAAGAATAGAAGAAAATGTGCATTGCCATAACACAACTGAAAAGCCAACCAAAATATCATGAGAAACAACTACAAAAAAAAGAGTACCGGTGCAGCAACCAAGATTGTAGGAGAGCTTTAAGTGAATCAAAACATATAAGTTGCTCCCCCTAAGTAGTAGCTTGGAGATTTAGTAAAGTAACGATTGAGAGATAACTCCCAATCGAAGTCTCAGCCTTTCAAATAACTCTTTTGCTAAGGGCTTGGTAAAAATATCAGCCACTTGATCTTGAGATCCAACAAACTATAAGCAGACTTCATTAGCCAAAACCTTTTCTCGAAGAAAGTGAAAATTGATTGCATTATGTTTAGTGCAAGAGTGCATAACAGGATTTTTTGAAATATTTATCGCACTAGTGTTATCACAAAGAATCGAAACAGGTTTAGAAACATCAATACCCATATCTGAAAGAGTCTGACTCATCCACAGTACTTGAGTACAACATGAAGTGGTAGCAATGTATTCTGCTTCAGCAGTAGAAAGAGAAACTGATACTTGTTTCTTGCTATGCCATGCCACTAAACGATCACCAAGAAAGAATGTAGCACCATTGGTGCTTTTCCTATCATCCAAACAACCAACCCAGTTAGCATCAGTATAAGCAATCAAAGAGAAATCATTGCTACTAGGATACCAAAGACCATAATCAAGAGTGCCCTGAATGTATCTAAAGATCCATTTAACAACAGTAACATGAGATTCTTTAGGTGATGCCTGAAAACATGAAACAGTGCAAACTACCTGCATAATGTTAGGTCTAGAGGCAGTTAAATATAAAAGACTACCGATCATTGATCTATATTCAGTTTGATTTGTATCAGGAGAATCATCAACCTTAGTAAGTTTGCATCCAGTAATCATTGGAGTGCTAACTGGATGGCATTCATCCATCTAAAATTTCTTAAGCATCTCTTTAGCATACTTGGTTTGAGAAAGAAATATTCCATTCTCACATTGAGAGATTTGTAGACCTAAAAAGAAATTTAATTCTCCTAACATTGACATTTCAAACTCAGATTCCATTATCTGAGAGAAATTTTTACTCAGTAACATTATTGCAGCCAAAGATAGTGTCATCAACATAAATTTCAACAACCAAAATATCAGAACCTTCAGTTTTAACATAAAGATTACTATTTACACCTCCTCTAACAAAGCCATTAGAAATTAAATGACTGTCCAGCCTAGAGTACCAAGCTCTAGGTGCTTGTTTTAAGCCATAGAGAGCCTTTTTCAACCTATAAACATGGTTAGGATTATATTTGCATATAAATCCTTTAGGCTGTTCAACATAGACCTCTTCATCTAAATAGCCATTCAAAAAGGCAGTTTTGACATACATTTGATAAACAGTAAAGTTTTTGTAAACAGAATAAGCCAAGAATATTATGATAGATTCTAGTCTATCAACAGGTGCAAAGGTTTCACCGAAATCAATACCTTCTTGTTGAGCAAAGCCTTTGCAGACAAATCTTGCTTTGTTGCGAATAACATTACCATTTTCATCAAGCTTATTTCTGTAAATCCATTTACCTCCAATGACATTCTTGTCATCTGGTCTTGGGACTAACTCCCAAGTCTGATTTTTCTCAATTTGATCAATTTCTTCCTGCATAGCATTAAGCCAACATGAGTCTGTGAGAGCTTCATTAAAGTTTTTAGGCTCAAACTGAGTAACTAGGCAGAAAGCAATTTGTGCCTTTTCATCAGATTCTGCAGCCTTTCTTCTAGTTTGAACTCCTATATTTTTATCCCTAATAATATGATCTTTGGGGTGATATATAACTAGAGTTTTCGAAGGAGTATTTGATGCAACCTTTTCAGGACTTGCTTTTTCATTTTTAGGGCTTGCTGATTCAGCAATAGACTTTGCTGTTTCAGCTCCTTCTGAAATTATTTCAAGTTTAAGTTCTTCTTCCTCATTATCCTGCAAAGATTCAGCATTCAAATGTGGTCTTTCATCAAATTTTACATTAACAACTTCAACAATCTTATTAAGCCTTTTGTTGAGACATTTATAAGCTTTGTTGTGAGTTGAGTATCCTAAAAAGATACCCTCATCACTCTTGGATTGAAATTTCCCAAGGTTACCATCATCCTTTTTGATAAAACACTTACTTCCAATTTTTTTTTAAGTATTTGACAAAAGCAGTTTTTCCATACCACAGTTCATAAGGAGTGTGTTTAGATTTCACTCTAATCTGCACTCTATTCAAAATGTATATAGCTGTATGAATAGCTTCTTTCCAGTACATATCAGGCAACTTAGCGTCATCTAACATTATTCTAGCCATTTCTTTTACAGTTCTATTTTTACATTCAATACCCCGTTTTGTTGAGGTGTTTTAGTTGCAGCATATTGTCTTTTAATACCATGTTGTTCACAGTAATCAATAAACTCTTGAGAGGTGAACTCACCTCCTTTGTCTAATCGAAAGCATTTGAGTTTTAGATCAGATTCCTTTTCGACCATTTTACGAAATATTTTGAACCTTTCAAAGGCTTTTGATTTGTGCTTAAGAAATGTGACCCAAACCATTCTAGTATAATCATCCACAAAAAGCATAAAGTATTTTTCACCATTAATAGACCTTGTTCTACTTGGTCCACATAAATCAATATGCACTAGCTGTAGAGGTTTTGATGAAGAGTGTTCTTTTGTTTTGAAACTGATTTTAGTTTGTTTACCACTTAAACATTCTTTGCACATAGAATTTTCTAGCTTGTTAAGAATTGGTAAACCTCTAACATTATGATTCTTACTGATTCTAACCAGATTTTCAAAGTTTACGTGTCCTAATCTTTTATGCCATAACCAACTCTCTTCAATTTGGCCCATTAGACACATACCTTGATTATTGTCATTGCATGATGAGTCAATAAGATTGTACACATTTCCTTTTGTCCTCCTTCCAGCTGCAACAACCTTTCCAAGCTTGTTCTTAATCTCACATCCCTGCGAAGTAAAAGGAACATGATAACCACTATCAAAAATTTGACTAACACTTAGAAGATTGTGCTTGAGACCTTACACATAGTACACATTATAGATAGGAGTGTCTTCATTTAGAAGAAGTGAACCTCTACCTTTAATTTAAATACCAGAGTTATCACCAAACTTAACATATCCACCTACATAATCTTCAAGTTTTATAAAATTGTCCTTGTCGCCAGTCATATGGTTAGAACATCCATTGTCCAAGACCCATAAGTCATTTTTCTTGGAATGAAAAGCAATTTGAACCAACAACCAACATAGTTTGTTCAATGTTGTTAACAGTCTTAGGTTTCCAAACCTTTTTAATTTTCTGCTGTTTCGATTGCATATCAGCTCTGCATTGTTTGACAGAATGTCCCAAAGTATTGCATTTAAAACATCTGATCTGTCTAACAAAACCATGGTGTTGCTTAAGACCAAACCTAGGCATTCTAGAATTCATAAGCCTACAAGTGCTCACCTTATGACCAAATTTGTTGCAGAAAAAACAATAACCATAGAAAAAAGGATTGACTCTGTATGAAGGTCTATTACCTCTTAAAAATTTAACATGATCCTTACCAAATTCTGAGTGATTTGAACCTGAACCCTTGACTTCAGAAGAGGGGTTTTGTTTTACATTGTCAGTTGAGCATTCACCCTTTTCAAAACCAACACCAGTTTTATTAGTATACGTCTTTTGCTTGTTGAGCATCTCATTCAGTTTTAGAGTGCTTTCATATTTTTCAATTTCCTTCCTAAGAAGGACTACTTCTTGTTCAAGTTTTTGAATTTCTTGATCTTTGCAGCTTACAGTCTCTCGAAGACAGACTTCAACTCTTTTAGCTTCTTCAAGCTGAGTTTTCAGAGAGACCATTTCTTGATCTGGTTTATGTTCTTGAGAAAGAACTTGTTTTTTGACCTCTTGTAAAGCACATTTCAGCTCGCTTTCAAGATCTACTTCACCTTCTTCAATGTTAATGGTGTTTGAATCATTTTGCTGAGTAATTTCAGCCATGAACAAGGTTTCATCTTCTTCACCTGATGAATCTTTAGACTCAATATTAGATTCATCCTTACTAAATAGACTTTTCTTCTTTTTGAAATAGAAGTTTCGTTTAGGTTTGAAGGCCTTCTTCTTAGGCTGTATTTCAGTTGTCTTGTTGTGACATATTTGATCATCATAGGGACACTTTGCAGCAAAGTGACCTATTTTTCCACAGTTAAAACATTTAAAGGGAAGTTTTCCCTTATATTTTCCTGACCCCTTTTTAAGTCTTCTAGAAAAATGGGATTCTTTAGAATCAGACAACTCTGATTCACTGAAGGGCGGGGGCCCTAGCTCGGTTGGCTAAGTAATTCCGTTGCGGCTCACTGGTCACGAAGTTCTAGTCTCCCCGGCCCCATGGTACCGGAGGGCGATGGTCCGCCAACGGTCACGTTAAAAGTTTACCAAAGCATGCAGTTTATAGGGGTCGTGCTACCCGATTCCCTCGCAGCCTAAAAAAAAACTCATTCACTGACTTCAACTTTTCTTTCTTTCAGCAAAGGTAGTTTCTTTCCCGTTGAATTATTTTGCTAGTTCTCATTTCATAGTAAGTATTCTGCAGGCTATCTAAGATAAGCTTATCAAAGTGTTTCTTTTCTTCTAGGGCTGAAATCTTAGATTCAAATTTGGATGGTAAGGTTCTAACAACCTTTGTGACCACATCAAATTCATTAACCTCTTGACCTAGACCTTTCATTGCATTGACAACTTCATCAACTCTTAGAAAATATTCAGCCACTTTCTCATCATCCTTCATTTTCAACTCCTCAAACTGATGTTTGAGTGTAATGATTTTAGACAATTTGACTTTCTCATTCCCTTGATATATAGTTTCAAGTTTATTCCAGATGCCATGAGCAGATTTGCAATGCATGACTTTAATAAACACATCTTTAGTTAACCCACACAAGAGGGAATGCTTAGCTCTGGAATTTGTTTCATACTTTTCAACAAAGATCAGTGGGAATAGTGGCTGTACATTGTAATCTTCTAAAACAATGCTCCAAACATCAACATCAAAAGAAACAAGAAAAAGCTTCCCATTCTATTCTCCAAAATACAATAACTGCTCCATCAAATAACAGAGCTCCTGCATGCAGGCACCGGCCTTGAGAATGTGCCATTAAAAACAAACTCCAAGACCAAGATCAATCCAAGGTAATTAAACCCAATGAGGACCCTACACTCATACCAATTGTTGAAGTTAAAATGACACCAGAGGGGTGAATCAGTGTCTTAACAGTTTGAAAAATTTTAACAATTCAAAAAACATAGCTTAGATTTGATCTCAATGTTATTCTAATTAATGCATTCATGAGTTGAATGTAATCATTCATAAGCAGAATTAAGAAAATTAATAATCCCAATAGTGTACAAAAACAAAAACAACATAGTAAAGCAGTGAGAACACAGAAGAATAAAGTGACACAAAACTTTTCCGAGTGGAAAACCCTCCTGGGGTATAAAAACCACTCCCTAAATGCCTTCCAGGCTTAATCTTTTAATCAACTATTCACAATGCCTTATATGCTGATTTTTGAGCACCCACTCAAGGAGCAACAACCCCTCGTTTAGAGATATCTATCTCAAGGAGTACCAACCCCTCAAATTATGTTTTGAACAATAATAATAACTCAAAGGATTTCTCTATTTTTCAGTTAAGCACATATTTCTTTGTTTTCTCGTCTACAGAATACCTTAAAGATTCAACAATTGAATCCCTAAAATACTTCATAGAGAAGAAATTTACAATCTCTATGTCTTGTTATTCAGATTTTATTGTAGAGTTTTATCCATATATTTTCATACAGCCAAAGAATGATAATCTTAGAATTACAACAATAGCAGTAGAAAAGAGTTTTCTGCTTCTATTTATACATCTGCCAGATAGGTAACTGTCTTCAGGAGTGACGACAGAACAACCAACCCAACTAAGAGCTGTTCTCAACAAATCTATAATGTATGAGTTCATTTTACTACATAAAAAGCACAATTGTCCACCACAAAAAATCATAACCTCTAATGCATAAATGACAATACTCAGTTAGGGCATCATATTGACTGAGATGCAGAGAGTAGTTTAGTATGTGCAACATGAAATGCATAAATAAAAATACCAGACAAATCTGTAACTCCCATGGCTCCATCAACCACTGTCAAGCTTCCAGCCAGAAATGCACCAAACAAACCTTCCAAAAAACCACTGTAAAAACTGTTACAGTCAGCAACAATAGAAAAAAATAGATTATGAAACTTTCTCATGATGGCAGCCAGGCTAAGGTTCAATACCTAGCTAAAAGAATAAACTCAGAAAGTTTGCCCTATTCCCTTTTTATTTCCATCGATGACACATTATGCCGAAGGCAACTTTAATGTCGCCAGACAACCTTATGTTTGTCGCTTTCGCCAAGACCCATTAGAGTTGGGAGAAGTCATATCGAATACATAATATCACGCTAAGAGCTCATAACATCCTTCTGGTCGATGAGACAAAAAGGTTCTCTCACCGAAATGAAACCATCAGTCGCTATCGCTATAGCTTTTGATATCGAAGAGACATCATAGAGATCAACTTTGTTATACCGAAATTCATTCATTTGACTTTGTTGACAAGACACACCATCCTCGCCATGACCTCACATCGATGAAAGAGTCTCACCGAAAAGACTTTTCAATTCTTATGAGTCGCTGTAACCTACAACCTTCGGGGAGACCTCTCGGAGAAAAACTCTGTATACCGAAAAGAAACTTTATTGACTGAGTCGCTGAGACAATGCCAATATCTCGCCGAACGAACTTCATAAGACTTAGTCGGCAAGACCAAAAAGTTCGCTATGACATTCCACTGAAGCAAAGCTCTTGCCGATACGCATCCATCCACCACCGGTCAGTGTGACATTGCATATTCGTTATAACCTCACGCCGAAGCCTTAAGCTCTTGCCGATGAGTTTCCATTTAATCTTTGATCGGTGTGACATACCAATATCGCTGAGACCACATACCGAGGGAATAACATATGCCGATAGAGATTTCTTTCAGTCGCCGAAAGAAAAGACAAGACTTGCCAAAATAATCTTTCTTGTGCCGATCGCCAAGACACAAAATGCTCGATGAACCACCTTATGAGTTAGTCGGTGAGACCTGACTCATTCGGTAAGACCTCCCAGTGGTGAACACAACTCATGCCGATAGATCTTTCCACTATCGCCAAGAGAACGGGAATGTCATGCCGAAAGCAGCCTGCATGTTAAATTCAATCGACATGACATCAGAAATGTCTTGCCGATAGGCAACATAGACATTTCAAAGTGGATCGGGGAGACCCTGCCATACTCATGCCGATATGTGTAATCCCGAATGAGAAACAACCAATACCTGTGATATGCAAAAAGAACCATCCTGACAAGGAAACCAACTGAAAGATATTTTGTCATCAAGGACAAACCATAAACACAACTGAGATCCAACAATGTTATCTATCAATATTTCTTACATGATTATTGTACCTTATATGATAATATATTTGACAATTACTATATGCTTAGTGTGCCTTATGTTGATAAATGACCTAAGATTCATTTCATTGTTATGATTTGTGTTATTTCCAACCTGTATTTTTTATTTAAAACAACTCAACCTTCAACTTGATTAAATTTCATTTATTTCTTATATAACTTGACTTGCACCTTTGTTGATTTTTCATGGTAGGTTAACCTTTACTTTGTGTAAATCTATATATCCCCTCAAAGTCTTGTGCTTGAATTATGTTTTGTAAGTGACTTTCTATTGACTATACGTATCAATTAAGTAGAAATTACTTTATAAATAAGTGATTAGGGACCAATAAAGTTGTGTTCATGAATCAACCATATGTAGTTGTAAATGTCCAATTTTCTAACAAAGAGTTCAAAGTCATTAGTATATTTGACATCCAACATGTAATTTTTCATTCAATGACAAAGATGGATGATAGTCTTAGTGTGATATGTTTAATTATAGTTGGTTGGTGAAATGATGAAAGATATATGTTGATGAATTTAGGTTTTGTCATTTTCCCCCTATTCATTGAGCATGTTTTGATCAATATGGATCCTCCAATATTCTTGATCACTAATGCATCTGATGTAGCTGAAGAAAATGGCTAAAATTAATCACATTTTTAATTCTAGCCATTTTACCATAGGTCATTGATTATGGGTTGATCAGTGTGTGATGTTACATCCCTTTGTCTATTCGCTAAATAAATGACAAGTCTATAAGCAAAAAAAAATGTGTGACATATTTGTTTTAACCCATTGGTCAAAAGGAAAGTATGTAGGTTCCCATGTGAAATCACACCATCCAAAACAAGTAAAATTGTACCAAGTGGTCCAAAAACATATATTTTATGGACTTGGCTTGCCCATTTATTAGATGCTCAAGGAAAATGATTCATTTTTCCCTTAGTTGTATTTGTTCAAAATTTACTATTGTACAAGAAACATTAAAAGATAATTAGTTGCAATCTTAACTAGACTATTTCGTCCCCACCTTTGATCATATGATGATCAATGGTAGCCATCAAATATGATCAATGGTAGCCATCAAATATGATCATTATTGAATGAATTTGAAGCATTATAATTGAAGGAATATAATTTCTATTTTGAGTTGATTCTTTAATGGGCCAACCATTTCTAAGAAGGAGATTTTAGACCAATTATAACCATCATTCTTACAAAAAAAATAAAAATAGGGCCATAAATCTTGAAATGTTTCCTTTAATTAAAGGAATTTTAGAGGATGTCAACACTAACAACATGTTCACTTTCAATTTTTTTTAGGTAAACCATCAAATGGTTGTTGTTGGTAACTTTTGATTTTATCATTTCACCCCTATTTGTTTATTGTGTGGTGATCAACATGGGTTATTTGATTAACTTTCCTCTTAGTGCTTCTTGTGGAAGAAACAAAATGTAAAATAAAATGTTTTTGCATAACACTTGGCCTAAGGTGTCCCAATTTCATTGGGAAAAGGTTAAGTATGTGAATTATTCACATGAGTTTTTAGCATAAGGAGAAAGTGATTTATTTCCAAGTGATTTCAAGTGGAAAATAATGGCGGGACCATTCAATCTACTTAAATAAAGGCTTAGCTACATGCTTTTTTTTAACAATACATAAATAAAGCTTAAATGTGGTGATGTGTGTAGATCAAAAGCAATGATTTAATACCAAATGTTGAAAATAGAGTGTACTATTGTAGCAATAAAGTCAACTAAGTGTACAAATTTTAGTGTTCATGTATTAACCAATATGTAAATAGAAATGGAGAGAATAAAATTAACAAATGATAACATTTTATTATATAACAACAAATGTACATGTATAATTTTTTTTGGAAAAACTCCACTATAAAAGAGAGACGAGCAAGTATGTGCAAATATTTAATGAGAAAGAGTGCATAAATATCTCTTCAATTTGATAGAATTTTAATAGCACCTGTAAAACTATACAACAAACCATGAACTGCTATCTTATGTCTCCAATTTATAGAATAATGGGAGAGGAAAACCAAAAGTAGTTTCCCAAAACAATGTACAACCAAAATCATGGATTCATATAAAAATCCACACCCACATGAAAAGCATCTTCAAATAATAGTAAATCATAATAATGGATAACATATTTGACTCACAAATACCCCATATGGGCACACATCCCAAGGATAGTGTCCAATTTCCTCCATCAACATGCATGAGACCCACCTAATAAATGCAAGATGCTCTATCACTCCCTCCTAGCACCTAGGATTAAAAACTTTCCATAAATGAAATCAAATGATTTTTTAATTCCCACCATTATGGTCCACCTCCTTCATTAATGTGACTACAATTGATATTCCATGTCAACAAGGAGAACTAATAATAAAATAATAATAGACTTCAACAACATGGGTGTACAAGAACCTATTCCAAGATATTTTCAGATGTAAGATTAGTATATTAGGATTGCAAGTAAATATCACACTTTCCTAAAAAATACACAACCAAAGTAATTTATGGTGTTCTAAGAACATTTGTTTATAGGATATATCTTTATACTTGTAGGCTTTTGAACTAATGTGTGTTCTCATTTCTATGGGAAGATATTTTACTTGAGTCTGGTGTTATTTTATTCTAGATGAGATAGAGGACGCGAGTCATGTTTTTATGTGAGTGTAGTCAATAGTTTATTATAGTTTGCACCATACCAAATATTTTCCTAAAAAGTGGGATTACTAAGTAGGTATATGTCCCCTCTATGCAAGGAGCATTGAATTATGATGAAGAGGTTATTTAGGTATATTTGAGACACAACTTATTGTTTTCTTTGCTATTAGGGATGATTTTTTTTTGCAAGAGAATGGTTATATAGGGATTTTTTTTTTTTTTTTTGGGAAGGAGATGTGTATAGTATAATCTGTACCATTGGGGTATCATTTACCCTATTTTATAATGTGCTTAATTCAATGAGAAAGAGGCAAGTTATCGTTTCTCTTTCAACTATAAAGGAAAATTATATGCTAGATACATGTTCTTGTAGAGAGGAGATTCAATTTCAAGGATAATGCTCAAATATCAAGATGAAGTAGGATTTATATGATGATTAGAGTGTCACTAGTATGGTAGAGTCTTACTTTTCTTATGGAGATAAAGAACATACACAACTTCTAGATGTTATAATCACTTTATGGAAGCCATGAACACAAATAATTTTAGATGGTGCATGATGGATAGGAGGAAGTTTCCCTTTGTAAAAAGCTTGTTTTTCCTATGTTTGTCCCTTATGTACTATATACAATAAATGGGATAAGGTTTTGTACACTTTATATAGAAATATTTATTAATTTGTAAAGTTTTGGTCCATCACAAAATATGCTGCCACACTTTAGGGAAGCTCAATATTTTCCTAGGATTGTCATGCATAAAATTACCAATGCATTTAATATCACTAACAAATTGGGGGAAATGCATTTAATATTTAGAGGGTCATTGTTTTAGTGAGAATGTGGTTTATTGGGATTATTTAAGGAATGAATTTAATTTATGAGGTTCATTATAAAATGTATTCAATATTATACAAAATAATTAATGCTTGACATACATGTAGCAAGATCTTAGGCACTAGGCTTGGAAAGTGCAATTGAGGTACCTTAAAGAAAGTGTTATCACTTGGTCTTAGTGGCATTACTTAGGTACCCATTGATATTATCCATGCTTAAGAGGTAATCATATAGTAATTTGAAATCTATCCAAGTGATGAGAATCACTTAAATAATACCATAAATTATTTAAATGTGTAATGGGACTTGTTACACAAGATGTAAAAAAGCATAACACATTATACAATATGAGGTTAGTTGACATGGCCCTTCTACACAATATGAGAACATGGTTAAATACATAAGTTTATTATTTATAAAAAAAGAATAAGAATGCAAATTACCATAGTAAAAAAGGGATGAGATGTCCTTGATTTTCCTAGACTATGCTAAGATAGATACAATATGCATGAAGCATATTGATATGTGAAGACTCAATTGAAGTGCTCAAATTATTGTATTGTTGGAAATATGTGCCTCAATCCCACAGGCTGAAACCTCTAAAAGGGCCAAGTCGGTGTGACATCTTTTGTGTCTGTCCGACTAGCAGCTTGAATCTTGTTGAACAGTTCAGGTTGTTGTGACCTTGCAGGAGTCTCGCCGAACGCTTATACATTGGAGTCATCGGGATAACCTATGGTGGCTCGGTGAGAAGTCTTATCGAGTAATATGTCTCACCGACAGTATGTTACATTTTGTGGTCTTCGACGTATCTTATATTCTTCGGTGAGAAGTCCTGTCGATGTGGAGTGTCTCGCCAAAAGCTTCACCTTTGAAGTCATTGGGGAGACTTGGCCGAGAGGGATACTATCAGTAAGAAGTCTTACCGATGTGTGAATGTCTTGCTGAACGGTTACACTTAGGAGTCTTCGATGTGGCATGTGACTTCGCTATGAACTCCTGGCGACATGTGTTTCTCTTGCCAATGTTCATCGGGGTAACATGAATGTTCCAGTATGAAGTCTGGGCGATGTGTTTATGTCTTGCCGATGTTGTAGTTTATTCTCGATATGACTCCTAGTGACTAGTGGTCTCGGGGTAACTTGGAGAACTCGGTAAGAACTCTCAGCGAGAGTGGTAAGTCTTGCCGACTGTTCGGTGCTCGATGTAACTTAAAGTCTTCGGAGTAAAGTCTCAACAATGGACGTGTGTCTCAACGATGAAGAAGTCTGTTGTCGGTATGAATTGAGAACTCGGTATGAACTCTCTGTGAATGTGATAAGTCTTGCCGACTATTATTTGGCACTCGGTATAACTTGAGACTTCGGTGGGATGTCTTGGAAAAAGCGATAGTCTCACTGATATGCATGCTGAGGTCAAT
>VDFB02383309.1:107934-130165 GCA_007258455.2 Sequoia sempervirens | reverse complement strand
GTCAATTTCTGTTCAGTGGGAGTCTTGTAGAAGTTTGTCAATTTCTAATTACAGATTGAGATGGCAAGCACGTCAGGAAAGATTGAAATAGAGAAGTTCAATGGCAACAATTTTGAGTTGTGGAAACTCAAAATGGAGAATATTTTAGTGGATCTTGATCTATGGCTTGCTGTGTCTAGAACTAAACCTACATGCATGAAGCAAGAAGATTGGGACCTTGCAGATAGAAAGTCTAAGGGGCTGATAAGGCTCTGTTTGGCAGACTCCGTTCTTCTCAATGTGCATGAAGAGAAGACTACATCTTCCTTGTGGAAGAGACTGGCATCTATTTATCAGGGGAAGTCCTTGGTGAATAAACTTTTCCTGAGGAAGAAGCTGTACACTTTTAGAATGCAGGAAGGAGGGTTTGTTGCTGATCATTTGAACGCATTCAACATGCTGATAGCACAGTTAACATATGTTGGTGTGAAAATTGATGAAGAGGATCACTGTATGCTGATATTGTGTTCTTTGCTAGATTCATGGGATCACCTGGTGATGGCTATTGGGAGTACAACATCCAGTTTAAAGATGGAAGATGTTGTTGCTTCTTTTTTATTAGAAGAGATGAGAAGGAAATCTTCTGAGATGGCGAAGGAGGCCCTTGCTGTTAGAGGAAGGTCAAAGGAGAAAGGCAAGAAGAAGGACAAGAAGTCCAAATCAAAATAAGAGGGGAGATCAAAGTCTCCTGGAAAGAAGTCCAAGGTGAAATGATGGAACTGTGGGAAACTTGGTCATGTTTGAAAGGATTGTAAAGAGGAGAAGAAGAAGAAGAAGTATTCTTCTGACAATGATTCTTCTCACAATGATGGAGACGCCTTCATTGCAGCCTTGGCTACACAAGCATCAGATGATGTCTAGCTGATTGATTCAGGAGCATCTTTCCACATGACATCTCATAGAGACTGATTCATGAAGTATGAAGAATACGATGGTGGAAAGGTGTACTTGCAAAGTGATTCAACTTTAGAGATTGTTGGCCATGGAAGAGTCAAAATCCAATTCCCTAATGGCAGAGTGAAGGGAATCAATAATGTAATGCATATACCAGGTCTGGCTTGAAACTTACTTTCTGTAAGTATGCTAAATGATATTGGAGTGCAAGTCACGTTCTCTAGAAATGGATGCAAGATGACTAGAGGCTCAATGGTGCTAGCAAGGGGTGCTCGTATTGGTACCTTGTACAAGCCGGATGCACATGCTGTTCAATGTAACAGTGTCTCTGTAAATTCACAAAAAGCTACTCATGGAGGTAAAGAGGGAAATGTTCCTAATTGTGTAAAATCTATGGAAGTTAAACTTCCAGCAGAAAAGACTATGCTCTGGCATCATAGGCTAGGCCACATTGGAGAGAAAGGTTTAAAAACCTTGAAGAATAAAAACCTGGTTGAGGGGCTTGATGATTGTAACCTTGAATTTAAATTCTGCGAGCATTGTATATATGGAAAACAACACTGTGTTTCATTTTATTCCAGTCCTCATAAATATTCTGGTTTGCTAGATTATATTCATTATGATGTTTTTGGTCCAGTGAATGTTCCTTCTTTGTCTAAGTCAAGGTACTATGTATCGTTCATTGATGATTATTGAGAAAGAACATTTGTTTATTTTTTGAAAAGCAAATCAAAAGTGTTCGGTCGGTTTTAAAGGAATTTTACAAAACCTTGTAGAAAATTAGACTGGAAGAAAAATTAAATGCTTAAGGACTGATAATGGTGGTGAATTTTGTTCTGATGATTTCGAGAAGTATTGTAAAGACCATGGGATTAAAAGGCATAAGACTACACCTTATACTCCACAGCAGAATGGAGTTGCAGAAAGGTTCAATAGGACAATGATGGAGAGAGCACGAAGTATGCTGAGTAGTGTTGGCTTGGAGGAGAAGTTCTGGGCTGAGGCTGTATCTACTGCATGTTACCTAATTAATTGTTCTCAAATTCTACTCTTGTTGAAAACAACTTTGGAGTGTGAGTGCGGTAGAAGCCCTCCTTAAGACATATTACATGTCTTTGGCAGAGCATATGCTCATGTGCCCATTATGAGAAAATATCTAAAGTTGGAGAACAAAGGTACGTCAAATGTATTTTTATTGGCTATAGTGTTGTCATAAAAGGATACAAGCTTTGGAATCATGATAAAAAGAAGGTTATTATCTGATGAAGTGTAATCTTTCGTGAGCTGAAACCTTCTACCTTGGATGCTGCTTGATGGAGAACAAGTCGAGAAAACAATAAGGATGTAGTTGGAATTCCTCCTACACGGATAAAGAGGTAAGAAAATTCAAAATGTACACTGGCCCGAGGAAGGCTTAGCGAGTTGAAAGTTCTAAAAGAAGAAAGAACCTCGGCCGACAAGTGAGGGAGGGTCAACCCATGAAAACAACGATGGGTATGGGTTCTCTTTGATAGATTCTACTTGTGCCTATACTTAAATTTCTATGGCCTTGATGGGGCTAGAATTTGTAAAGGAGGCATTTAAAATGTCACGATTCCAGGACTCTTGGTTGGAAGCCATGAACGAAGAAATGACATCATTAGAAAAGAATGATACTTGGAGTTTGGTGCCCTTGCCTAAAGGCAAAAAAGTTGTGGGCTGCAAATGGGTATTTAAAAAGAAGATTAGTCTGGATGGTAGTGTGGAAAAGTACAAGGCAAGATTTGTTGCGAAGGGTTATTCCTAGGTAGAAGCTGGCGAATTGATTATGGGGAAATTTTTTCTCCTGTAGCTAAGCTAGCGTCTATCAGATTTCTTTTGTCACTTGCAGCAGCATATGACTTAGAGGTCGAACAGATGGATGTCAAGACAACATTTCTTCATGGTGATCTTGAAGAAGAAATCTATATGTCGTAGCTTGAGCACTTTGTTGAGAAAGGTAAAGAGAAACTAGTTTGCAAGTTAAAAAAGTCTCTGTATGGGTTAAAGCAGTCACCTAGAATGTGGTACCAAAAATTTGATACTTTTGTATTGTCTTTGGGATTTGTAAGATCAAAATTTGATCATTGTGTCTATTACAAAGTTGAAAGTGATCAAGTTCTTATTATTGCTCTCTATGTTGATGATATGCTGTTCTTAGGCAATAGTAAGCTAATGATTTATGATCTTAAGTCTCAGTTGTCTGCTAAGTTCGAAATGAAAGATCTTGGTGCAACAAGGTATATTCTAGGGATGGAGATAACCAAGGATAGGAATAGTAGAAAACTTTGGCTCAGTCAGAGTAAGTATATCAAGACTGTTCTAGAGAGATTTTGCATGAATGATTGCAAGTAGCTAGTTGTTCCAATCTTGCAGGGAATGAAGCTATCTGTTGAAGACTGTCCAAAATCTCCTATTGAGATGGACATGACTAGTGTACCCTATGCTAGTGCGGTTGGCAGTCTTATGTATGCAATGGTCTGTCCAAGGCCAAACATTACCCAAGCAGTGGGAGTTCTTAGTCAATTTATGGCTAATCCTGGAAGGACACATTGGGATGCTGTAAAGAGAGTTTTTAGATATTTGAAGGGAACTTCAGATTTTGCTTTGTGTTACTATGGGAACCTGGTTGAATCACAAAGGACTCTTAGTATTCGAGGCTATGTGGATTTTGATTGGGAAGGGACATTGACAACAGGAGGTCCACCAGTGGATATACTTTCATGTTGAATGGTGGTGCGTGAGTTGGATGAGTAAGCGGCGTGTTGTAGTCGCTTTGTCCACTACAGAGGTTGAATACATGGCAGCTACACATGCTTGTAAAGAAGCAGTTTGGTTAAAAAGTTTGTGTTCTAACATTGGTTTTGATGCAGGGAAAATAACTATTTTTTGTGACAGTCATATTGCAATTTTTTTGGCAAAGAATCCTACTTTCCATGCCAGGACGAAACATATAGATGTACAGTACCACTTTGTACGAGATATGGTGGAGGATGGAAAGGTTTTTTTGGAAAAAGTTGATACTTTGGAGAATGTTGCAGATGCATTGACGAAGCCAGTGAGCACAGACAAGTTCAGGTGGTGTGCCAGTTCAATGGGCCTTAGTACCCATGATTTTCAGTAGGTTCGTTGTGCCCTAGAGGTGCCTGTGAGATCTTCGTCAAGTGGGATATTGTTGGAAATATGTGCCTCAATCCCACAGGTTGAAACCTCTAAAAGGACCAAGTCGGTGTGACATCTTTTGTGTCTGGCTGACTAGCAGCTTGAATCTTGTTGAACAGTTTAGGTCGCTGTGACCTTGCAGGAGTCTCACCGAACGCTTATACATTGGAGTCATTGGGATAACCTATGGTGGCTCGGTGAGAAGTCTTATCGAGTAATATGTCTCACCGATAGTATGTTACATTTTTGTGGTCTTCGACATATCTTATATTCTTCGGTGAGAAGTCCTGTTGATGTGGAGTGTCTCGCCAAAAGCTTCACCTTTGAAGTCATCAGGGAGACTTGGCCATGAGGGATACTATTCGTAAGAATTCTTACTGATGTGTGAATGTCTTTCTGAATGGTTACACTTAGGAGTCTTCGGTGTGGCATGTAACTTCGCTATGAACTCCTGGCGACATGTGTTTCTCTTGCCGATGTTCATCGGGGTAACATGAATGTTCCGGTATGAAGTCTGGGTGATGTGTTTATGTCTCGCCGATGTTGTAGTTTATTCTCAGTATGACTCCTGGCGACTAGTGGTCTCGGGGTAACTTGGAGAACTCGGTAAGAACTCTCAGCGAGAGTGGTAAGTCTTGCTGACCATTTGGTGCTCAATGTAACTTAAAGTCTTCGGAGTAAAGTCTCAATGATGGATGTGTGTCTTAGTGATGAAGAAGTATGTTGTCGGTATGAACTCTTTGCGAATGTGATAAGTCTTTCCAACTATTATATATATATATATATATATATATATATATATATATATATATATATATATATGGATGGATCCCCCTTTAATGGATCCTCCATGTAAGGTGTATAATTATAGTATTTATATGTGAGGTTGATAGTTAATAGACTCATCTTTGGTGACATGTGGATGATATGTTGAAGAGTGTCCAAATTATATCTTGCAAATACATATGATGTGGGGTGTTTCCATATGTCAAATTCATATGGTTCCAAGTTCCAAATTTGCACATAGCCACTTGTGGTTTAGGGCCTACTAGGTGGTGTGCACAAATGGAAGTATAACACGTAGATGTTAATATTCCACGTGTCACACCTATATGGTCCAATGTGAAATTATAAAGATAAGGCATGTGCTGGGGCACATAATTTTAAGGTGTATGTGTTAAATAGTATATAATGAAAAGAGGTATAAAACAAATGTGAATCATGATGCTTAAAGAGGCTTTAAAGAAGTTATAGAGGCTTGTACATAAAGAACTCTTGAGATTGTAGAGTGTAAAGTGCAAAAATAGTAAGATTGGTACTTAAACACTTACATATGAATTGATACATTGGGTATGCATTGTTCCCAAAGTAATTATGAATAATATTGGCATGCAAATGTCTTTGCAAGTGATGCATACCAAACAATATTTTTAATGGTTTTATTTTTAAGGTTGTGATTCGATCAAGCACCTTGGATAAGCAATTGAGTGCATTGATTGGGTACTTGGAGCATTAAATAATGGTGGAAATAAAACTTAGTAAGTTTTCCTTTTATTTTTATCTCTTGTCTATAACTAATAGGCTTGGGATAGAGTTTAAACATCACTTATATATGTTCATTTTGCATGAAGTTTTGTGCAATCATCTTGAGGATAAAATTTCTTGTTGAGGAGATCTTAGTGAAAAATATGGATCTCATTTGTTATTGGACTAACCTCATGAGGATTGCAACCATAATTTCTCATTAATTCTAAATAATTACATATCTTCCATGGTTTATGATCTTAACATAGCCTCACACACAATCTCACTCTCATATATTTACACTTTGATTCCATTCAACATCACTTACATATTCATATCCACTCAACACATTCAAAATAACACTAGTGATTAATATCATCATGCATCTACACATAATATTTTGTGTTATCACATAGTAATACTCACCCACATAATGTAGCCTTACACATGGATGCATATGCCTTTAATCAATTATTAACTAGTTCATCACCATGTGCAATTGACAAATAGAAACCTCTACTTAACATTCAAAAATTAAGTAGAGGTGCAAAATACACTTCTTACATTGATCTATGAGAGGAATTATATATAAAAATTTAATTTATTATATAGTACATGGAAATACATTTTTTTTTTATAAACCATAACATAGTCATTTACATAGGGAAAACCATTTTAGGAGAACAACTCCATGCTCCAAAACAAATCAATGTATTATTTAGTAACCAATAATTACAATACACTTAAAAATTCTAATCCTTTATGAGAGTATCACCAATAAGAGAATCAAACTAGTTTTTGCAACATAATATTATCTATAGAACTCATTATGAAATCTCCATCTCAAGCACCCAATAAATAAAAGAAATAAATGAAACCATTGAATGATAACTAAGAAACCATGATATAAAACCACTCAAAATGTTTCACTCAAAGCCCAAGTTAAAATCTAATGCCCAAATCCTAAGATGAGTGTAGAGGTTGAAAATAACATATTCCTTACACCTATCATAAACTTGTCATAATCTTCTCACCAACTTGGTAAATATATTTTGTCTCAGTTATCTCCATTCACAGATGCCTTATTATGTATTATATCATGCATCATGATTTGGTCAATAAGTGTAACTACCTCTTATAGGTCTCTTATGTGTCATAGATGTTCTTACATTTTTATGTGGGGAGGCTTTAACTTTTGATATGGGAATTTTATTGATTCATTTAATAAAATTAAATGTCTCAAAGAACTCCATATTTTTATATATAGCTTAATCCAATTAATTCCCATTTTGATAATTTTTTTGGGGCCAAAAGTAGCCTCGAGAGCATAAAATTTTAATTTTATGTCCAATAGCCTAAAATTACATTTTTTGTTATATAGCCTAAAAATTGCATTTTTGTGTTCTTGACATTAGGGTGTAAGATTTAAACACCTTTCCTAACACATTCCTACACTAAAAATAGCATACCTAAGGTGAAAATAACACCGTCTAGATTTGACACCTACCACCATCTTGTCCACATGAAAAATGCACCATACATGTGTGATATATTAGCATATTGTTAAGGCTTAGCTTATGGCTTACTAGTATAAATATTTGCACTATACAAGGTCTAAACAAAAAAAAAAACTAACCAAAAAATTTGCTTCATGTGTTTCATTGTACATATCTTTGTTTATATAGTACATTTCCCTTTCAAAGTATTTTGTGACTAATGAATGTTTACTTTCATGTTATCTTAGGCTTTTAATTTTTATTTTATACAAATATTATACCTATTATAAGCTAATTGGTAGGTTTATCCATTAGACCACCTAAGAATTATTATTTTTGGTACTAGAGCTTGGTACTTTTATTTTCATGCCCATTTTAAAAAAATCACAACACTTCTATAAGGATCACACACTTGATTCATAATCTATGCATTTACATGAACACTAAGAAAAAAAATAATGGAAAATGAACTTGCACCTCGGGCTTCAATGAATGTTCAACACCTGATCAATACAACCTTAGAAACAAAACATCATGAAATGAAAATTTTGTGCCTTCATGACTTAACTTAGAATAGCATCATCACATACTCTTCATGTTAAATAGTACATGACCATAATCCATTTAGGGTTTAGGTCAACTTTAACATTCAAATGTTCAAAGGAAAATTTAATGCCACTATATTGGACTATCATATTCAACAAATTGAATCCTACTTCATAAAAAAAATCATTAATATCTAGAAGATCTCCTTTATATCATTAAAAAATGTGTCTTAGTACATCACTAATAATAGGTACTTAGTGCATAGTGAAATAAAGTACATTGCTTAATTATTACTTAGAATGCCATTGATATTACTCTATAGGATGAATTCTATCCACTTAGAAACTATAAGGATGACTATATGAAGTTCTATAAACTATATTAGTATAGATAAAAAATCATAGAATATTACACTTATGAATTCCATGCTTAATCTATATGTCTAAGGACATGCTCCAACACCTCCTAGTGCTTAAGCACATTAATAAACTTTCACCACTCATTTGCACTAAAATGAAGCTCCTTATGTTAGAAACTTTAAGATAGGATTTTTTAAAAACATAAAAAATAGAAGCTAGGATAAAATGAAGGTGCACATCCTTTCTCAATATAAAATAAACCTTACATGGGAGAATAATTATCAACCTTATGCACCATACCAAAATGCACCTACACAAAATTTATAATCACCTTTTTTTTGATAGGTGAATGCTTTTGACTGGAGCTATGAACCCGTGAGGCCACATTCGGGGGACCTCATCCTCGTCACTTCTCCTCCATATTCTCCTCCATTTCCTACTCCTCACCTCTGAATCCTCTGTCTCCACTCCTCTCCTTCTCTCCTCCATCTCCTCATCTCCATCTCTCCTCCATTGCTCCTCTACTTCCTCTCCTCCTCCTCCTCTCCTCCAACTCTTCTATCTCCACACCTATCCTCCATCTCCTTTGTCTCCACTCCTCTCCTCCTCTCCTCCATCCCCTGTCCTCCTCCTTTTCTCCTCTCTACCTTCTCCTTCATCTTGCCTCCTCCTCACCTCACTCCTCCACCCTTCCTTCCTCTTCATCTATACTTCTCTAGCTCTTCCTTCACCCCCAATTATCATCCTCCATCCACCTTCCACCGTGCTTCTCCTTTTCCTTTCTCCCTAACTAGTCATCACCTTCAGCCTCCTATCACTACCATTTCTGCTGCCACTCCCACTATTGAACACATGGCCTTCCTCCATTTCCACTGAAATCCCTTTTGTTGACCCCACAGTAGCGCTTGCCATATCCATCCATCGTTCCTCCACACCTCCATGTGTGCCGTTTGATACCATCCCTACATAGATCTTCCTCTGTCCTTTGTGCATCATCCAACGTTCTCCATCCTTTGTCCTCTGGCCAATGATTGTTCATCCCACCATCCATTGGTGGGATTTGAATACCAAACAACAATGAAGCTACTGCTTGCAACTTATTGTTTCATTGCGGGGTCATCCCCAAAATTTATAATCAACTTAACAAAACCCTAAGTTTAAAATTTTATTGTACTAAGTAGGGACAAAGAGAAGAAACCAAAAGTGATTAATGGTTAAAACTTCACCACTCCATCTCACATAGTGACACTAACTATTTTTCTCAACAAAATCGTTGTGCAAGGAACAATAGATCCTATAACAATGAGAAGACTAATCAAGAGGAATACTACCTTAATATAAATGATGAAGGGTACTCTCGTCACAATCTGAAGCTCACAATAAAAAAAGAGAATTGCACAAACAAAATGCAAGAAGGAAGCAAACATTTTCTATTATCACTGAAATGAAAATGAAATTACAACATTAAAATTGCCATCACATGGGCTTTTTGATTACATAAATTTACAAATCTCCAAATTAGATCCACCATCTACATTGCTCTACCCTACCTTCTATAACTACCATTCACATCCTTTATTTGGAAAGTGTAACTGCCCTAGAGTCTTCTGGAAAGTGTAACTTTCTCAAGAAGATATTTCAAAATTTTATTAATTTTGGTAGTACAACTTCACAAGGTAATAACTTTCAATTCAATTGTTGGATTCTCAATTATAATACCTTTTCATAATGCTCTTGAGAAGGCACACCTAAAAGTAGACCAATTTCATTTTTTTCCAATTATTAGGCCCATCTAGAACCTCTAAGTGTGTCAAAATTGACTTCGAATAGTTTAACAAGATTTTTGGAAATTGAAATTTTAATATCTCTCAAATGACAAATGATATTGAAGTGGTTTCTTCGCCATTGGATTCAATTTAGGATTTCGAAGGTCTATGTAAGATTTCATGCCCAACCATGCAAAAATGAAAACTTACTAAAAATAGTAACCATGCCAAATTTAGCCCTTATTGAAAAGAAACAACATTTTTTTGGGTGATGCAAGATTTCTCTTACACCCTAGATGCTTCTGCATCAATAAACATGCAATTAGAATTTTTAAGATAATATGAAAGGAATTTCCACATTAAGCGGGGTAAATAGAAATCCTATGCATGTCATTATCAATAGTGACATCTAGAAGAATATCATCCTATAATTCATGGTGCAATTCCTTGGAATCTTCACTAATACACATCTAACCACATATTTTTTGGGATGAATACAAGGTAATAAGATACATACAAGTTACCAATGTCATTTCAATCATTTGTGATGTCACACCCATAGATGGATGTTATATCTTTCTTGGTAAACCATTTGTATATGATTATGAAGGTGTCTGCAATGTAAGGCCATGATGCTAGGAAATTCATATTGGTAGCATGTACTTCAACCGACATGTGTAGATGCATAAAAATGTCCTCATTATCATTTTATCCATTGCATATTTCATTTGATCATTTGCATAATCATATCTCCATATTCACAAAACCATTAAAATATTATAACCATTATCCATTTGCATAATCATTTATCAACCATTAATCGATTATTTATCCATTTGCATTAATCATTAAAATGTCATTTGCATTCATAGACGAACCTTTATCCATTCACATATTTCATTAAACAATTTAAATTCATAAAATCATTTAATCCATTTTCATTAAATTATTCATCCATTAATCCAAAATGTACTTTATTCTAAGCTTCTAAACATATATTATGGCATAAATCATCCCACTCATTTATCTCTCATTTCAATCATTTTCAATATGCATTTCTCCATCTCGCTTTTTTATCCCACATCTTTCCCATAACTTGGATTCACCCCATGAACTCATCTATAAAAGCCCTTATTCTCACCAAAAAGCACATACACATTTTGATTTCAAGGTTCAATTTCAATCATTCTCTCTTCCGTTCATCACAACTTCTTGTTGCACTTGTGCTCATAAAAATCTAAGAGCATCAAATGCATAAATCAAGAATCATGGTGAAATAGGAAAGCAATGGAGCTGATTTTCCTTTGAATGCATTTGTTTTAGTTTTTGCATAGTTTAGTTTGCATTTTGCATTTGTATTCATTTGGAAAGGATTTATTGATGATATGTTGGAATTTTGATTTGAATTTATAGATTAACTCATTCAATTTTTAGTTTTCAGCATACGCAACATGGACCATCACCATACTCTATACTGACTCTAGTTTTAGTGAAAATATCACAATATCATTGTACACACTAAAATATTCTTAATTTTGGTGGTTTGTATAGAAACATCTATATAATCAACATGGCATACACTCACATCATGTGATTTATGACCAATTGGTTGTGTTATAAATAGATTGACCTCATGCTATAATAGTATGATTTAGTATTTTTCAATCACACGATTCTTCCAATATACTACATAGTACAACATAGAATCAACTTGGTTCCTAAACCATCTCTTCTAAATAATTCCTTGTACTTGAGTTCTACTTGAAATAATGATGAAATTTAGTGGCAAGTTGAAGAATTAGTCGATCAAGGAAAGATAAGTCTAAGATATTCCCTTGTGGTATCCTAATTATGCTTGCACCCAAGAAGGATGAAAATAGAAAATTTTCATCAAATATCACACAATCAACAAGATTTTGGTGACAAATAGTTATATCCCCTATTTCACATTAATGAGCTCCTAGATTAGCTTTGTGAGATATGCGACTTCACCAAAATTTATCTAGTCATGATATCATTAGGTTCCATTATGATCTAAAGAAATCTAGAAGACTACATCTAAAATGTAGGAAGGAATCTAAGAGTGGATGGTTATGCCTCTCATCTTGACTAGCGATTCTACAATATTTATGCACCTAGAATGACTAATTTATGTGTGCTTTAACTAACTCTTTTATCATCATCTACTAAGATGAAACTATCATCTTCAATAAGACCTTAAGAAAGCACATGAAACATTTTTTACATGTACTAAAGGCTCTACACTAACACAAGTTGCAAAATAACTTCAAAAAATAGTCTTTTCACACTAAATAAATCTAGAAACATGGCTATATCATCAACTAGTTTGGCATCATGCTAATCTAAAAACATCAAGGTGATTCAAATTTTGTGTACTCAAAAATATTTTAGCTTAATGGATTAACTAATTTCTACGAAAGGTTTGATTCCTTAGGCTTTCTGATGTTACTTGTCCTTTTGATTAGATTGTGCACACAAAATAAATATTCCAATGAACCCCTACACAACAACATAACTTAAAATATTTCAAATGATACTAATCTTTTGTGCTTGTGTTGCCATTATCAAACATTGTGCACTTATTTGAGTTTCACACTAATGCCATAGACTATATGATTGGTGTTGTTCTAGTTTAATATTTCCATTCTATTTCTTATTGATGGGCTTTAGAATTGGCTAGTTTCCTATTGTTGTTCCATACTCTTTATCATTACTTTATACTAAGCTTTAAGAGATTACCAAGACCTTTCATACATTTCACATAACTTTGAGTAGTTTACACATCTAGAATGGAAACATGTTATGTTAATATGTATATGTATGATTTTTGAATGTCCATGAAGTTTAGTAGGATTTGAAGTTTAATTTATGGTTGTTAATAATGAGAAAGCATTAGGAAATAAGAATTTTGTAGCGAGTCATCTGTCAACTTGCAACAACAAGATTTCCAACCCGTAGCATAAGGACTACAGTTCATTGCAAAGAAGGAGTCAATTGATTGCAATTCAACCACTTTCAAAGGAAGATGGAGGTGATCATTTAATGATCATTTCATGAATCACTGAGAATTATTTGCATCTTTAACAACCAATAGAAGAAGTATATTCTCAATCAGATTGTGAATTATGACAGAGCTGTTCCGTTCAACATATTTTCTATTATAAATGGTTAAAATTTTGTTGGGAATAGATCCTTGTTTGATTTCCATACTCCTGTTTCAATAGTTATTATTTTTGTTTTAAGACTCAATCCTCTTCCTATTCTTGAGGAAGAGTTGACATATGTTCTTTACTTTGTTTTCAGTTCATAGATAGTTGGACTCCATCGAGGACCCTATATAGTTGGGTGCCCTATCCAGGAGGAGATATAGTGTTAGAATGGTAGAAGATCATATGTGTGTTATTTAATAAAGATTTCCTATTAGATTTTGTGTAACAATTTTATGTTTGGAATGCAATAAAGGAAAATTAATGTGATAATATATTTTACTGAGTAAGTGAGTGATTGGAAAGATATTGTGGAAGCATCAACTTAAGGGCCACTTGAGGTACTGCTAAACCACTTCAATTTAAGTTATTAGATTAGATTATGCATTGTGAGTTTCATTGATAGTTTCCAATTTATGCGATTGTGAATAAATGTGTTACAATTCCTAAATTAAAACGTGTAGATTGATATTTTGTTTCATACTCCAGAGGTTAAAATAAGTTAGGACATACTACATTGTAATGGTCAATGGTTACAGTCTTAAGCATTAGGTAGTAGTTTATATTCCTTTACTCTGTTTTGAGAAGTAGCATTTTATTTTGATTTAAAGTTTTTACTGTATTTTCATGTGTTTATTCACCTATACTCATTCGAAGTAGGATGTATAGAATCCATGAATGAATATATATTGCTAGCACTACTTGAAGTTTTATGACTCCTTGATTGATGATTTAATGCAACCCTCTTGTGAATAATGAACTCGTTAGTCTAGGGATCCTCAGATCCTTTGAGTTGTGTGCATAACCATTAGCACCAATTTAATTAGGCATTAGAGGAAGCTCCACACCTATCACTCAAATAAATTTAGTGATATTATATGGTGCTATTCCACCAATAAGAAGGCTCTATTGTAAAAGAAGTTAAATAATGGCACCATTATATCCTCAAAAACAATACCATCATACACTCTAATCATCAACCACTCTAATTCCTACACACACAAAGAAAATTGGAACATATGTGGCATATGAAGTGGATGATTTACCTACAACAATCTCACCTAGTAATCAAGCATAGGAAGGGGGAACAACAAGGCCATAAATTTCCTTAGTTTCTCACCAATCCATGAGCTCACCACTATGGTAGAATTACATGGCCATAATTTTTAAGGCTAGGGATAATTTTACAGAAAAATATATATATTTTGAGTAGCCCTAATCCATGCTCATTCAAGGTATCCTATTGACAAATTTGGGATTTTGATGTCCAGTATTTATGATTGTGACCCATAATTTATCAACACTTTTTGGAAAAAAATTATAAACCATGTTGGACACCCAATTGGATTTCTCTACAACCTTCCAATTATAGATTAATGATCAAATTAGTGTGGCCAGTTGCACATTATTTCACCTCTTGCACATCCAAAAAAACATGTACTTATACACTTATGATGAAAACTTACCAGACATTCAACATCGAAAACCTACCAGATATTCGACATGTATATGATTAAACTCTTCATAACAAGGTATTTTCTTTTCCAAATATATCTCAAGTTCTAACTAAAGGAACCCATTGACATATCCTACCATGTACCATTGAAATTTGATATGTGTGCATAGAAACATGAAGTGGATAAAGCATAACACTTTATCAATACATTCATGAAGTTTATTAATAAGTTTAACAAAATTGTCTACAAAAAAAAGTACAAATAACACTAGACGCCCATCACATACTACACACCTTTGGCCAAAGTTCAATTGCATCTTCATAAAGAATTATTAAAGCTTTCTCACCATAATATCAAGCCATTGTACTATGATCACACAATTTTTCATGTAGCTAGTGAGAATTCATTCGTTCTCAATATTCCATAGTATTTGGGTCTTCATCTCATTTTTAATGTAGAATTGGTCAAGCCCTACCTTCCTCCAATTTTAGACCTTGTGTAATAAAAAATCCCATAGATTTGGAACTTGCTCATGTCAATAAAATTATAAAAAAGAGATAATTAGCACCATGATGAATCATAATCACATCAATGACCTTCAACTCTTCTAAATATTCAAGACTAAGTAGTATGTAGTTTAGTTGAAGTGATATAACCTGCAATAACTTCATGCACAGTTTTCTCAACTAAACCTTGAAGTAGTGGGGAATATTAATTATTAAGAAGGGTTGAATGATCTAAGTTTAGCCTTGTACATATCCTTAATACCATATATTTGTGTAACCTCTACTCTATTAAATAATATCACATGTGTGCTCATATCCACACATGTGCCATAAAGTACCAATGTAAATTCACATAATATTATCATTGCTAATTCATGCATAATTATTGTATACTATAATATAGTACCACTTTCCTATATAAAATAACCTTGCATGTGGTTGCACCTACCTTTTCTCAAGGATTGATCACTTTGACACCATGCATAACTAACACATGGTAGGATCTACCCTACATATTTAAGTGTTACAACTACTGCACCTAAGTACAACTAGCACCATATATAGACTTGACACCTAGTGTCATATTGTCCACATGAGAAGCACACCATATGTGTGTGATATCTATTAACATATTGTTAATACCTAGATAACATCCACTTGTATAAATACCTACATTGTACAAGGTATAGGAAGAGAAGAACCAACCAAATTTATTACATACATGTCAGTGTACATATCTTCTTCTATGTAATGCATTTCCCTTTTGAATTATTTTGCACCTAATGAATGTATATTTGCATGCTAGCTTAGGGTTTTTGTTTTATATTCTACAAATATTGTAGGTTACTGTGATAGGTCGAATCTATGTGCTAGGATATGACCAGCAAACAAAAGAGTGCAAAATAACACTAAAAACAACCTACACCTCAAGATTAGCCTAGTTGGATTCAACACAAAATAAAGACAACAAATTAAACTTTTTACCTTGTGTCGAATTGATCCTTTGGTTGGCCCTTCGATCTTCGGTGTTGTATGCTCCTTGAATGGCAAGAGATGCAAGCTAGATGATGATATGAAGATGGATGCAAGTGGGTGCAAGCATGAAAATGACTAAGTATGGATTCTAGAAAATTTTTGCAAGAGTTTGGCTACAATGCATGATCTCTCCAAATGAGAGAAAAAATGGGTATTTATAAAGATTTTGGAAATCTCTAGGGTAATGGACGGTCAAGATTGAGCCACCAAGATCAAGATGTAGGGCTAGGGTGAGTTGAAAACTCACAAGCCCCCACATCTTGACATGTGGCATGTGAAGTGGCTCAAAATGGGTGATGTGTACATGAGGTGGAAGGATAGTACATGACATGGAGAGGCTACATAGTACCTTGGGATTGGAACAAGATCTCCTCATAAAGGAGGTACTTGTCCCCATGTGGGTGAGAGGACAAGTGGGGAATTAAAAATTCCTCAAATATTCTCATGGGGATGAGAGAAGGAATTTAAAATTCTTTTAAATGCATTGGGGTATTAAATGTGAATTAAAAATTCACATGGGGAATGGAAATGCCTTGTTCAAAAAGAGAAATCTTTTAATAAAGTTGACTAAGGACACATGACATGGAGTGATTAAGGTTGTGCAAGTACTTGATTAGACTAATTAATGAAGATTAGAAGAGGGTTAGATTTCACATGTGACTTGATGTGACAAGTCAAATATCACATGGGGAAGAGAATTTTTTTTTAATATTCCTTGGAAGGATAAAAAGAATTAAAAATTTCCTTGAGAGGTTGAGTAGGCTAGTTAATGAAGAATTAGAGGAGGGTTAGGTGGCTAAGAGAGATTAGAGGCCAACTTGCAAAAGTTGGAGGATGTGACACATCCTAATCAAGGATTAGGCATGCGCACATCCCTAATGATGAAATTAGAAGATGGATTAGGATTAAATAAAAATGATGGAGGATGTGACATAAAGGGAATTAAATAAACGACATATTTATTTAATTCATTTGATGAGAGGGGGAAGGTATTTACTTATTTAACTAGATACCTTAAGGATTATAAGAAATTTAGAGGGATTAATTAAATAATAGTGATTTTACTTAATTAATGTGGATAAGGGGATGTTTAGACGAAAGGGGATAAATTTGGATAAATTAAGTGTCCAAATTTAGTTGTCTACAGTTACAAGCTAATTTGTAGGTTTACTTATTGATCCACCTAGGAATTGGATCGATTTACTCCTTGATTGAGAGTGTTAATCCCATGTTAAGGATCAAAGCCTAATATTATATTGTAGCTATTTTCTTGCTAAGAATACACTAGTTTTAGTATTTTGGAAGCTAGGTTTTTCTTGAAAGTTTTTTACCAAGGTATAGTGGTGTATTTTTCTCTTGGGCTTTATATTCATTCTTTTATTCTTGTTGTGTATTGTTATATTGAAATGTTGTAGAATTTATATATATAAGATAACTTATGACATATTCCATCATAGGATTAATGGTGGATTTTTTTTCTTCACTTCATTTGGAATTAGAGATTACTTTTTCAATTTTGGTACTAGTACTATCAAGATAAGCTCCTTATTATATTATATATTTGAATGAATATTCATTAATTATCAAAGAAAAATTCTTGAATAATATAGAGATGATAATTTTGTATATGGAATTAACATTTTCTATATTCTACTTGTAGATGCTATTGGTATAGATATCTTAAATATATGTATTTGAAAGATGTTGAGATATCTCTTTTAGAGGCACCTGTCTAACCTATTTAAAAAATTTAAAACATAGAAAACTCAAAACTTATATCTCTCAACATATTTTAAATATCTACATTAATGTACAATATAGACTATATTTTAACATTGTTAAGAACTTTGTAAATAGGAAATAATACAACTAAAATATTGATTATTTACATGAAAATGGAAGTCAAATGTTGTTTCTGTAAATTTTGTGAGATTCATTAATAGTTCATATTTTAAGGAACAAGAGATGCATTACATCAAACTCTTATCATTAGCTAGTATGTATGTTAAGTGAAGATAAATATTGTAAAATTAAAATAGTTTTTGTAGTATCTAATTTTTTTCTTGAAATTACTCTTATTTTTGTAAGAAGTCACTAGTATTGTGAACCCTTTGATATAAATGTGATTGTCTTAATAACTTCTTAATATCACTTCTAAAATCATATTATATGAAATGCTTATTAAAATTTTATAGGGGAAATTGTATATGTTGTGTACCCCATTCTATTTTATGATAGCTAGTATTAGTAGGGTGCATATGTTTTGTTAGTCACCCTTGGTATCTTTAATAAAGGGATGCACATGATTTGTAATTCATTCCCCTACTTTTTAGAATAAAGTATTTATCCCACATGCATGGGATGGTAATAGTTTCCCTTGATAAAGCTCTATATATTATAATGACTTGTCAATTACAAAGGTATCTTGAAATATTTGTAATTAGAGCATACTCTCTATTTGGGAGTTTTCCCCTCAAATTGGATATGAAGATCTAATAAATAATTTGTGTTTCTCTCATTTTCATATTATTTCTATGTTCATTATATTTTGTCTTGAAGGTTTATTACAATTTGTAATAGAGTTTATTTTTTTTTAATTTTTGCAAGTAATTTTACCAATTCAAAGTTTATAATTATATGCTATATGCCCTCACGTCACCCTAGAGTGGTATTGGTGATAAAAAAAGTGGGTACAACGATAGCAACACTAAAAAAATTCCCATTTTCTACCAATTTTTTTCCCTTACAAGTAGTACATTTTTCCTTGGGTTAGAAACCTCGTGTTAAGGGTTTTCAAGTATCCTCAAAAGAGCTATGATTTTTGGCTAATATGGATTAACCATAAACGGTTTAGTGAATTAAGGAGTATTTTTTCTCTAATACCTAGGTCTCAAATAACCTCTATATATACAACTACTAGCTTCTATGTACCTTTGGGTATATTAAAAAAATATCCTAGGATTTTTTGACAACCTAACTCTAGGTAGCATTTGACTGTCTATATTTTTTATGCATTGGAAATTTCTTAGACCTAAGAATTTAATCACTACATACCTCAAAGATGAAATAGTGTGCTATAGGTATGATCATAACTCTTTGTAGTTAACACTCTAAAATAGTGAGCTAACACTATTTATGAATAGGATAAATGTATTGGGGAGCTCACAAACCAGGAACACCCTATAGTGCCTTCCCTTTTAATACCCACATATGTGATGTCCACCCTAAATATAACCATGCTAAATTTTTCCTTGTAATTGAGTAATTGGCATATGTTTTATAGTTCTTAGTGTTCACTTTGCACAATAACCCATTTTTAGTTTACAAAGTATTTTTCTAGAATTATAGTTATTATAGTTGTATTGTGATCTATGGGGCTTGTTATATACACTAGGACCACACCCATATGGGATTTCAAAACATACAATCTAAAACATATAAATTTTTACCAAGAAAGAAATTACAAAAATTGGTCACATTTCCCACCTATAGGATCAAAAAATCCTAGGTAAGAAAATTTTTGAGCCAAATTTTACCCTTATGGTGGATTGTTCCCTTACACTTATCTCTTTGATATAGTCAATATTCTATATAAATATCACTACTAGTTTTAAACTATAGGATCAAAAAATCCCAAGTAAGAAAATTTTGGAGCCAAATTTTACCCTTATGGTGGATGTCCCCTTACAATTATCTCTTTGATATAGTCAATATTCTATATAAATATCACTACTAGTTTTTTGGATCAAGGATAAATTTCACCCTTTTAATGGATTGTCCTATTACACTCATCTATTTGAGCTGGTCAATTTGCCATATAACTCAAGTTATTTTTTGGGACTTTCTCATCCCTATTGTGGTAGGTTGTTCTTAGGACCAACAAGATCCATAAAATCCCATTGTGCACACTCTCAATGACCAACTTTATTTCATACATATTGATATTCAAGCAAGGCTCTCCAACATAAAATACTAGCTCTCAAAAATATTTGCTAAAATAGACAAGCTACTCTCAACAATAGAGAAAAGAAAAACTTCCTCTCCTACAACAAGTTCCTTCTTCCAAAATCTAGGTGGCCCTAGATTTTTTCTCCTAAAATAGACTTTCCTAAATTTCATGGTACAAATTTCTCTAATTAGTTGGGTCAATCCAAGAAATATTTTTTATAATTATCAAATTTCCCCAATCAAAATCTATCTCTTGCCACTTTTCACTTGAACAAGGATACCTTTTAGTGATATTAGTGGTTGGATTGGATTCACCCAATTTTTACCTAGTCCAAATTTTTCTAGGAAGCCCTAATCCATTTTGGCCCTAGTGCTTTTGATGATTTTGTTGGTGCCCTCACAAAACTTCACTAAATACATTCAGTCATGGAATATAAGAGTGAGTTTGAGAAACTAGACAACCAAAAACATGGATTGGATTTTCCATTTTTAATAGTTATTTCATTAGTGGTCTTGAGGAGGATCTTTGGGTAGAGGTTCTCATGTATAAACTAGACTTCTATTGAGATGCTCTAGCTTTGGTGAATCTTGTGGAACATAAATTTGTATCCCAACATACACTAGCCAACTCCTTGTCCTCTTTCAAAATAAAAAGAAAGACATTAGATAAAGGAACTAACCCCCCCCATAATTCTTCAACTCTCTCATGAAGAGATAGATAAGAAAAATGCCATGGGTTGTGTTACAATTGTGATAAGAATTGGGAAAGGGTCACAAATATAGTGAAAAATGATTATATCTCATTGACTCTACTATATTAATACTTGTGACTTTGAGGGATTTTTATATGTAGAAGAAGAGTTGGCTTTCTCAAAACTCCAATCCACTCTTGATGGCCATATTTGTATTCATGATTTGGATAGGTTATCTTTACCCAAAATTCTTAAGGTCATTGGCTATATCAAAGGACAAAACATAGTGGTCTTGATAGATAGTGTTAGCACTCATAACTTTATTAGTATACAATTGGTTGACTGACTCCACTACTACATTTATGCCTACAATAAATTTTAAATAATGGTGGCCAATACTAATACTATGTCTTGTGTAGGCAAGTGTAGCAATAATAAACTTACAATTGGGTATCATTAATTGATAACATATATTTCTTCTCTTTCCTTAGGGGGTATTGATGTAGTATTGGGTGTCAAGTGGTTGAAAACACAAGGCCCATTCATTTTTTACTATTTCTAGCTTTGGTTCTATTTCCACCATGATGGCTAAGAGCATTACAAGGACTAAAGGAAAGTGATATTTAGATGGTCAATTCCCATCACATGGATTTTTTTTTGAAGAAAGTGTATTTGGGAGTACTATCCCAATTTCATGATCTAGAGACTCATCCTCTTTCTCCTTATCCACTACATGATTTGCAATGCCTCCATGATAAGTTTCAACTAATATTTGAGTAAGCCAAAGTATTTCCACCTCCAAGGTCCCATGACCATTCCATACCCATCATCTTGGGTTTAGAACCTTCTAATATTTGAACCTATCAATCCATTTGAGAAAAATAGTGAAATGAGAAAACAATGAAGGAGCTCTAAAATGAGGGTATCATTAACCCTAGTAAAATTCCTTACTCTTTATTAGTATTTATGATACCTAAGAAATATGGGGGTTGATGGATATGCACTAATTTATACGAGATTGATAAATTAACCATCAAAGATAAATTCCCTATCCCTAATATTGAGTATTTTTTAGATGGGCTCTCAGGGTCTCAATTTTTACTAAATTGGATCTTCATTCAACCTATCAACAGATTTAGGTCAAAAAAGTTTGTATTCCTAAAATTTCCTTCCTAACTCATGAGGGCTATTATGAATTTTTGGTCATGCTATCCAATGCCTCCTCCACTTTTTAGAGCCTCATGAATAAAGTATTTTTTGGATAATTATGAAAATTTATTTAGTATTCTTTGTGAAATTATCATCTATAGTATAACATGAACCAATCATCTTCATCATGTGGAGATAGGTAACTTTTTCTCTTTATAAAGCACTCTAAATGTGCCTTTAGAGTTCAACATGTGGACTATCTAGGCCATATAGTTTCACTAATTGGTGACTAGGTTGATCTTAATAAGATTGTAGTGATGCAAGAATGATCACACCTAAATTCCATCAAAATATTGTGTGGATTCTTGGTCTTGACACAAAATTATCATAAAATTGTGTGCCATTATGGTAAA